>JANAVB010029619.1:2372856-2460034 GCA_029216955.1 Iris pallida
TCCATTTCCACCAGCAATTGTATGCACTGAATGATACCTTTTTAAGCGACTTTCTGAAGATTGAAATCCTTCCATATGAGATTGTCATTTCTAGTTTGTTTTGTATTAAGGCTAGTTATAAAGATTATAATAGTTTCGAAATGTACCTCTTGCTTCAAAATATCTGTTCCATGTACCTTCATGTATTAGGGGATCTAACTTGTATTTACAGCTCACTAGCAGCTTTATTATTTGCTTATTCAAACTATGTGGAAATCTCTTAGAAGTTGTTCAGAACTAAAATCTAGCAATTTGAAAATTTTAACATCTAAGCTTATTAGATAAATTCTTATGCTCCCGTTCCTCACAGTATTTCCAAAATATAGTAAGAGTTCTGCAATGAACTTGGAACTGAAACCCAAACACCATGATATGGTGGGTTTGCTTTTGGCATCACTTCTTTGCTCATTACAATGGAATCGCAGTGGACGAGCCAATGATTTCCCAAACAACCTAGTGAGGCATGCCTAGAAATGACGAGATGGCAGACCTGATTCACCTAATAAATTCTTGAATCGTTTTTTTTAAGTTTTGAAATCAGTGTTAGATATTAAGTATATGACAAGCGGACGACTGCCGCCCTAACTTAAATTAGAAAAAAAAAAGAAAGTAAAAGTCAGTACTATGTAATTTTTTTACCCTCTTATCAAGATAATTGACTGATAATGTGAATTCCCTATCCTATGAAGCATAGACACGCCAAAATTTGTGTCGTGTCCATGTCATGTGGTGTACGGTAAGGACAATCCAAACACTAGGAGTCAAGGACATGGAAAATATGTGTCGTCTCCATGCCAAGATGTCTATTTTGTGTTATATTCGTGTTCGTGCAACATAGCTCTTAACCAACAGTCCACTTCTTCTTTTCCACCGAGAATTACTTTCTGTATACTTCGATATAGCTACCAGGAAACAGACATACAAGTAAATATGAGGCAATTAGGAAAGCAGATATATAAATTAATATAAAAAGATTAGGTGAAAACTCCATAAATTGTTCTATTGGTATGATTGCAGATTTTTTTTTCTTTCTTGTTATACACCGGAAAGTAGGTAATCCTTATGTCAATTATCAGGAATCTTACTATATATGTAGTCATTGCTTAGTTTAGAAGAAAATTGTATTTCTCTTGATGAATCTTCAATCTTTATCTGATATATACTTTTTAGCGTAAAACATGAGAACTTCTAGTTGCCCGGATATGGACACATAGGTAAGGATATGAACACAATACAAGCTCCACACCTATCCTTAAATAATCTTAGTAACAAATCCACAATAAAAAGCAAGTTTGATTTCTTATGTCTATATTGTGTTTGGCACGAGAACTGACATCTGGTTTTTCTGACTTGGCTTTTGATGCATATATACAGGATCATTAATTTTCTTAGTTGGATAGCACCGATAAAAGTTGTTGCAGTATTAGTGACTTGTGGCTTGCGAGTCTGGTCCAGTGAAGGATGCACAGTACTGTATTCTTACAGTTTAGTTGGCCTTTTAGTTGGTATCTTTTTCCTTGTATTATTATGTTTCTTTTGCCTTATATTATGTTTTGGGAATTCAGGAAAGTGCACATACATATCACATGTACTATGATCGATGAACACATGCATGTCTATAATTATGACTTTAATAGAGATTATAATATTAAATTTAATATTAAGTTCAATGATTCCTTGAAGCAAGAAAGCCTTTATACACCTAAGAGCATTACACAAATAGATATAATATTAAGTTTAATTAAATGCTAGAAATATTTAGTTCCAAACTTATAACTGAAAAAAAAAGTTCAACGATTCCTTGACCCACTATTGTCTTTGAACTTGTTATACCTGTGATAGACTTGCAATAATTAAAATGGCATTCATTATATGGGTGTGTATATGAGTTATTTAGAAACAAAACTAATAGAAGATGTCTTCCATCAAAGACAAAATAACGAAATGCGAACAAGTCTCAGAACAATCCTCCTTCACAATGGCTAACCACGATAAAACATAGGAAGGGTATGTGACGGTCAATGGATTTGCTTTCGATGATTTCTTTTAGAAAAAAAATACATTTTTACAATGAGAAATATGGATATCTTTATATCATGTTTTTATTTGCAGAATTATGCAAAGCTGGAAAGATTCCTTCCAGTAGAGCCTACCGAACAGAAGACATAGAACGCATGTACAAATTATACTACTGAAGTCAACCACCGACGTTGATGTAAGTTGACAAAATTCATTTTTAATGGAATATTACACTGACAGTTTTTGACTTCCACATGTCTAGAAGGCATTAATGTTTAAATATGAGTGTATTTTTATGTTTAGTAGTAATGGATGTTGCTTATTTGGTCAGCTTCCTTAGAGGTTTGAGGTATTGATCGATGTGACAGATATGCCAATATGAACATCGTCTTCCTTAATGTAAGTTCCAGTTTGTTCATCCATGTTCACTAGAAGAAACAATATGATGTCTCTTTAATTTCTACTATTTTAATTTTTGTATGATATGTTTAATCAAACATATATTTTTCCAATCCAGAAGCAATTTCAAGCTTGTTGAACTAAACTAAAAGAATGAGGTCGCTTCAATTTGAAAGCACTTACAACAAGTTCCCTCCTTCCTTTTTCTCATTGAAAAGATCTCGTGCCATTATAGTGATTTTGATAGGTCTTGGTAGTCATCCAGTATGAGTGGAGGCATGCTTCAAAAAATGTCATGTGTCTTAATCTCTATATGTACAATTAAATAGGAAGTTTCAATTCAATTTACTCTAAAGCATTGACAGGGCTTTGTATATAAATGGAGACTCCATTGTTTTAATGAAGTGATAACTGGCACCTTACCACTTAGCTTAATTATCTGTATTTGTTGGAACTTTTTTTTATTGTTCGATGGCATGGGCAGGAACAATAACTGTCGTACTGAATAGCTCATTTCAGTAGCTGAAGTTTATGGTGCATGAACGTGTATTAGAAGTTGTGGAAAGTTCAAATCTATGAAGAACTCATTTAACTGTCCTCTGCAGGAATTTTACTCACCTATAGGTTAGGCTCCTGGGTTGCTTATCATGTTTAGGAGTTCGGTTGCATATAGTACCCATTTTAGCAGGTAAGGCTTTATATCTTAGCTTTCATATTTTATAGGTCAAATGTTCAAAAGATTGTAAGTAATTCACAATCATTTGAATTGTATCCTATCATACATTACATCAATTATATATACTTCATTTAACCAAATAGTATTTTTTTATCCATTTCTTGCAGGCGGACTAGCTGCACGTTGCTTCAAATTTAGAGGAAATCAATTGACCTTCTGGAAATAAAGAAGAAAGAACAAAGGAAACCGTTTAGGTTGAGTTTCCTTCTATCACTTAGGAATAGCTGGGCTGTGGTCCCTTTGTTTTGACAGGTAACAGTGTTTATGATGGCATTGTTTAATTCTCCAACTAGTACATGTAGGCATTTGTGTTATACATGGACATTATTCAAGTTAGTATTACTTAGCAATGACTATTCTACTTTCGACTAATCCTCAACTGAGTTATCATAAAAACTTGATGCTGGCTTCAAGTACTTATTCGTTTATTATTATTCTATCTTTAATAGTGTAGATAAAACTATTAAAATAATTTAAAATTATCTTGCTGGAGTGATCTTATCGGGGGTGTTGCTATGTTTGAAGGGACTCGTGGAAAATTACATATTGTACTTCTAAATCCTGCCAGAATTGAATCCGAACTTCTCCGAGTGTAATTTGAGCTGTGTGAGCGTAAATATTCTGCTCATTTTGGATGTAAAAGGTGAATATAGTTCCCAGTATGCTTCTGAATGTTGATAGTATTGAAATGATGAAAACACCTGATTGTGGAGTCTGGACTGCAGGTTGTGTAAGAAAGCTGAAATCAACCATAGCCTCCAAAAGTGACTACATGGTCAGTTGAATGCTGTGCAGTCAAGACCCAAGAGATCCCTCCAGCAGACTAGTCGGTAGCTTTACTATATATGTTATGTTTTCCTTTATTTCCTTCTAATTGGGTTCTTATAGCTTATAAGGCTTCATTATGTTATATTTCTTTATTTTCTTCTTATTGGGACTTCTTCAACAGTACAAGAAATAAAGGCTTCAGAGACGAAAACAATTACATCACTAATATCAGGAAATAATCACTGGTGTCGGCAATCTAAGATTTTGTTTCTAATTAGCAGAAAATTTCCTTTTTACCGCTACGTTATTAGCGACTAGTAGGATATTCATGATCTATTGAATTATTTTCAGATCAATGTAGACATAGTTAGCAACATATTTAATGGTATTTTTTATGAACTTTAATGTATCTTGTGTGCGTATTTCTTGTAGTCATGCAAGATAAGCTGCTATCACAATGCCTACTTTTGTTTCATGTTTTTTGTTGAAAATTTTGTTATTTCTTTCGATCCATACCCCCAAATATTTGACTGCTGCCATGATGTCCCATAGTCACTTGTTTCTCTGCTTTGTTCTCTTCTTCCTTCAAAGTCCCCAAAGGGACTTTACTGAACCATGGTGACATTTCATCCCCAAATACACTTTGCAAGCCTCCTAAACTAGGCACACCACAATGAAGTAGTAGGGACACTATTTTTTCCCTATGATTATTACAGATTACACAACTATTTTGGCTCACCCAACTAAGATTTTCCAAATTGTACTTGGTTAGAATGATTTCTACAGGTTAGTCAAAGAAAGATGTGGCAATGGTGCTCTAATAGACCAAATACTTTTAGCATATTCTGCTTGAACTCCTCGAACATTAATAAATCACTTTAATGAACTCCTCGAACATTAGCAAATCTATATGATGAATGCACCTATGTGTAAGTTATACCTATATTGATAAATTTCCATAAAAAGCTATAAATCAGTAGCAACTATAAATTAGTAGTAATCATATGTATCTTAAAATGGTATGTTGTGCAAGTTTGATGTTTTATGATCTAGAAATCACATCAACCATTGGGTTATATAATGTTAAAATGTAAAAAACATCATTACTCATATTATTCATGGACTCAAACATAAAATATTATATCCAATTGAAAGCATTTTTGAGTTTTATCAAGGATTTATCATTTCAATTGTGTAAATATATATTTTATTGAAGGAAGTTTAGGCGGGGAATATTTTTTTCTTTTGTGGGCTTGTTACCAGCTGAATGAAACAATATATAACTAAGAATTGGTCAACCCATGTGGGGTCTTGTGTCAGGCTTTATTACCAGAGTTTTCTATTATATATTTTTGTTGTTGTTCTTTTTGTTCTTTTTGTTCTTGTTTGTTTTTATATTAGAAACATGCAAGGGGGACAAAATGCTTGTGTTTTCTTCTATTCCGGATAGACCAGTCAACCTTCACCTTTAATTTTTATTTATGTTGCTTTCAACCCCATCCTTGTTCACCATTCAGATCCCTCTCCCAACATGCCTCTCTGTTTTCTTCATATTTATCTTCTAATTCCATTAGGTATTGATATATAACATAAATGAGTCCAGCTAATTTATGAATGGTATATGAAATATACCATATGTTTCTTTCTGAAGTTACTCCACCATGTTCGATATCAGACTATTAAAAGCCTTCGTAAGAGGCAATTGTGATTATTAACTCTGATACTAACTACCTAGGTCTAATTGCTGATACACATTGTAGATAGAGTTATTGTTATTTTCTTGATTCTTGGTAGAAATGGTAGATTGAGTTTATGTAGAGCAAGTTGATGCTAGTGCCCCATTTATCTTTGCAAGATCATTGGAGAAATTTTGGTTATTGTTGCTTAACCTTCTAATTGATTAATTAAACCATATTTCTGGCTTATTCATGTACCAAAGGTCCCAATTACTTATAACTAACCATATTTCTGGCTTATTCATGTGTTTCCAGGTAGCCAATGCTGCTGGCAGCCATGGATGTGTGGATCGGTTTGTCATTGGATGTGGAAAATCAAATATATATGTTTTGGACTTGTGTAATAAGTCGTAGATTTTATTTTGTAAATTAAGTGAATGCTTACTGATGTAAAACTTGATGGGAACACTCTAAGTGATGTAAGACTTGGATTTCATTTTGTGAACAATGAGATATTACCTTTAAATATGTTTTATAGAAATCGTTTTGTTAATGTTGCGGCTACGCTTTGTTAATGTTGCGGCTACCATATGCATTTTCGATTAAATAAAATAGTTCTGTATGAATTTTTGTTGTATATAAAATTCAATTATATATTTTATATATAAACAGGAAATTAGTAATTCCATAATAATTTAAACAATTGTTAAGTTTTTTCGCACGATTACAGTAATTTTTAAAATTTTGTCCCTTATTTATTAGGACAAAATATATCTGTTACAAAAACTTATTTTTTGGGACAAATTAATAAACCGTCACACAAAAGCATAAATTTGAAAACTTTTGAGACGTTTTGCCTAACCGTCCTTTAACAGTAATTAGGACGGCAATATCCGTCCCTAAAGTTTTTGCCACGCCACCCTAATGGGACCGTCCATTCCCGTCCCAAAGGCCGTCCCAAATATTTGTTGGGACGGTAATTGCAGTTTTTAAGACAGTTTTTTGTTGTCCCCAAAGGTCACTTTTTTGTAGTGATTGTTCTAAGTATCCCCATCAAACTTGTTATTCGTACCTAAAACCAAGGTATACCAAAGGTAACAAGTCCACAAACAGTCCCCAGTGGGGCAAATACCACAACAATAAACAATACAAATGAAGGGTAAAATAAAACATACTCTTTTATTTGAAAGTCAAAAGTACTACATGTTCTGGGACCGCGTCCCTCTCAAGAAAAGAAAAGAACAAAAACAAAAGAAGGAAAAAGGCCGACTATGGTTCGGCGATACATAATTCTATGAAATGGTCCCTCAGCAAGACAGCCGACCGCTCAAACCGCTGCTTGGCCCGGCGCTCGGCCTCCTGAGTCAGCCTCTACGTATCTTCCAGGTGCGCATGAGCCCGCCAGCCATCCTCAAGCTTCTTCAGAGCACGCTCCAGGCTAGCAGAAGCTCGGGTGCCTTTTCGGCCTCCTGAACGATCAGCTCTTTATCTGCAAGGGAAGCTTCGAGCTCAGATTCCAAGAAAGCCAGCTTCCTCTGAAGCTCGAGGATCTGCTCCCTTGTATCAATTATTCCGCGGGAGGCGGCCGCTTCTAAAGCCATGCAATCCTCGCTCCTACGGCTCAGCTGGTCATACTGGAGAGATAGGTCGCCGAGATCCTTCATTATAACCGGCTTAGACTTATCTCGTGCAGTCCTTACCTTCTCAAGGGCAGTGGTGAGGAAGTCACGCTCTTGATCTATGGCTACAGACAGATCAGCTTGCCGCAGAACTTGAAACTGGAGGCCAAGAGCTGATCAGCCTCTAGCAATTTGGGCTCCAGAAGCACAACGATCTCTGCCCCACCAGGGAGGGTTTTAAGAATTTTAATTTGGCCACGAGCACATTATCGGGCCAAAGCAAAGGGGGTCCCCCGCTCCACAGCAGCTTCGACCCCTCTCTTCAAGTGGAGGTAAAAACTGTCAACCACATCCTGTGACGCCTCATCCAAAACTTCTGTAAAGGACGGCGTCAAAGGAAGTGTAGATGGCAGTGTCGAAGAAGACGCACCAGAACTTGCCACCCCTGCCACCAGGGAAACAAATTCTGAGTGAAAAGACGCTTGGATAGCAGCTAACTTCTCCTCCGTGGCCCGAAGAACCTGGATACTCGGCCCAGTCTACATGAGCTTATGCGGCTCTGATTTGTTGGGTGTCCCATGCAGCCCATTTTTAGATGAGCTTATGCGGCTTTACACGAGCTTATGCGGCTCTGTTTAGCACGAGCTTATGTAATTCTGTTCAAAAGAGCTCATGCGGTTCTGTTTGAACATGAGCTTATGCGGCACTAATTAGCGTAAGCTTATGCGATTCAGTTCAGATGAGCTTATGCGGTTCTGCTTAGTGGGGCATTATGCAGCCCAGTCCAGATGAGCATATACGGTTCTGCTTAGCAGGGCCTTATGCGGCACAGTCAAAAGCGAGGCCTTATGCGGCACAGTTAAATGGGGTGCTTATGCGGTCTTATGGGGCTTCATGCAGCTCAGTTCAGAGGGACTTATACGGCTCTGTTCGACGGGTCCTTATGCGGTTCAGCTTGCAAAGTGATTAGGCGGCCACTAGACGACTCTCATGCGGCTCAGATATGGGGTATACCCCCATGCGGCTTGAACATGGGATGTACATACGGCACATATAATTTGAACAGACGAAGAAGGTCCGTGCATAAAATATGTGATATAGCCATGATGGTTAGGTTCTGAGTTCATACAATTTCTCCCAAAATCCTTACCAGCAATGGCGGGGTGAACGTCGGAATGAACTTCAGGCGTCGCAGTCGATGAAGAAGCCACTCCCTTACCCTTCGCCGCAGCCTTAGAAGTCTTGGGGGCCATCGAATGATCGAAGAAGAAGAAGAATACGGTAGCCTAGGGCAAGAGAGGTTCGAATAAAAGAAGAAAGTAAAGAGTTTCTCTAAAAAAGTTACTCTTATTTATAGGTGGACAGCGGGGCTCATAGACCGATGGACGCTTCGATCCGTGTGCCATCCAAAGAACAAAATCGAGGCTTCGGTCATCGAGGCAAATCTGGGTATTTAAAAACTGACCCTTGGGATCCTGCCCCAAATGGCGGCTTCAAATCCGAAAAAAAACAAGACAAAATCAAGGGTCATTAAATGAGACGCATAAGTGGCAGAGAGGACAACATGCGGCCAGAACTGTCCATGCGGCTAAGAAGTCCATGCGGCCAGGCAGTCCATGCGGCTAGGAAGTCCATGCGGCTAGGACGTCCATACGGCCAGAACATCTTATGAGGCCAGAAGTGCTTATGAGGACATAGCCATGCTTCTTATTCAAAGTATTTCAATTTTACAAATTGAAAACTTTGAAGGGGTCTTGTAGAAGCATGGAAAAGAACAAGAAAATCCATGCGGCTCAAAACAGAGGGAGTCTCATACGGTTCAAAGAATCTCTCAAAGCTTCATGCAGCTCAAGAATCCCCTAGAGCTTCATGCGGCTCAAAAATCCCCAACGTAGCCATGCGGCTCGGGTGAAATCCACGTGGCCTTAAGCGGTTCGTCTCTACAGCTGGCCATCAAGCAGCAGCCTCATTTAATGCTCTGACGTAACAAGGCAGCTCTGACATAAAAGGAGAATTGACAGCTCTGACATAAAGCTGCAATGACGACTCTGACATAATGGCGTGCTCCTAGGAAAACAAAGAAAATCTCTATAGCTGGCACGATCCACCAAAATTCCAAAGCTCTTCATGCGGATCGTTTCAAGGTCTTCCATGCGGCTCTGAACACGTGGCCACCCTTATGCGGTTCAGTTGGAGGTCATCCCCATGCGGCTGCAGATCACTGAGATTGACCAGCCAGCTGGGTTTAGCATGACGGCTATTCCTTTCTATTGAAAAGGAGTCTACTCTTATGCGGCTCAGATCATGGGGGGGCATCCTCATGCGGCTCAGTTTCTGGGAGGCCACACCCATGCGGCTCTGAATACGTGGCCACCCTTATGCGGTTCAGTCGGAGGCCACCCCATGCGGCTACTGCTTCCATACAGTTCGGATCATGGGGAGCCATCCTTATGCGGCTCAGATTTCGGAGGTCACACCTATGCGGCTGCCACCCTCATACGGCTCGGATCACGGGGGGTACCATCATACGGCTCAATTACCAGACAACACGCATGTGGCTCTGTCAGGACACCCTGTCTATACGGCTCGTGGTTAGGACACGTGGCAGAAGATCAGTTAAGACTTAATCCTCCGCGTTCCTACGGCTTGCAGCATAATAACGATTAGACACGTGGCACAAGATCAACCAAGATTTACCCACCCGGATTTGTTGCTATCAACAAAACAAAACAATCAGATTTATTGTAATAATCATAATTACCCGGATCAATTTCCAACAAATGATGCAGATTTGTTGCAATCAATATAAAAGCAAGATCAAGGCAGATCTTAACAAATCCCTAACCGCCCACTGTTTAAGGGGCAATCATTGCAAATCCTACTTATCACACCCCACTCCTATAAATAGTAAGGTGCCATCCCCTTGCAAACCCTGGACACATAGAGAGACAGAGGCACGCACAGAGAGAGCGACGGCACAAAGAAGAATCTTCCCACATATCCCGAGAGCATTTCTTCATCAGAGCCAAGGCTACGTCCGATCGTCCAAGGAGTAAGGCAGAGTTGATAGCACTCTCCCGAGCCTCTATTGTCACCCCTCCAGAATAAAAAATAAACAATTATACTTAGATTGTTGTACCTAGGTTTTTATTCCTAGGCTTTCTTTGTACGAGCGAGTTTGTATTGTGAGTCTAAGTTTAGACCTCCCATAAAACTGTTCTGTACTTTTACAATCAATGGCAAACAACACCTAACAAAATTACCAGGTCCTCAGAGGGACGTAACAAGACACATAATATCATGCCATATAAACTGAATAAATATTACTCAAATAAATAAGTCAATTGAATTATAACATGGTCCAATACACACCTATTGAACTAGCGTACCATCTCCCCAACCAAACAAGGATAGGAGATGGTAAACTAATTTACGATGACGTATCTTTCTATGCTATGAAACCAATATGGTATTCGGACCCTGACAAGGTTCAATACCTTTTCATCGGAGTAGTAAGCCACACCTACAACCAAACAAGGACAAGATGTGACAAACTAATCTGCGATAAGTTATTGTTCCAAGCCACGGTCAGATACAAGTACCCGAACCAAAAGTACTCCTACCTAACGGATAAAGGAGCCTAACCGTTCTAAATGAATGAAGTTTTAAGAACAGTTCATGGTCGCATGACTACTGGGTCAAGTCAATAAAATGCCAATACAGTACCTCAGCAGCGAGTCACAGCACCATATACTATTCCTTAGTATCAAGCGAGTCTATAGCATATAGTCTACCTATCGTTCCTCAGTAGCGAGCGAGTCTACGATAGATAGGGTGGTAGTCAACTTCCAATCATGTTCTTCCCGCCCAATGCCAACTCATAACTGCTAAGTCTTCTAGCATGCAACTTTATTAGCAGTTCCTTCCTAACGCACGGCTTATACGTACTGGTGGCCAGCCAATCACGCATGTCCGAGTCCTATATGTGACTCACAACAACGTGGTATAAATGTGTCAAGGCCTATGAATGCAACACACAAAGGTGGTCTCTTAACTTTAAGTTTAATGTGTAAGAAAAATAATACATAGCAGGAAATATAACTGAACAGTAAGTTCTAACAGATTATGCCATGTATCACAGTTTATTTTTAATAAAAAAAATAATGAATAATGCATGAGATATGAGCTAAAATAAATAAACAGCAAATGGCAAGGTGTCTTGCCTAGTAGGACGCCTGGTGTACTGTAATAATCAAGGTGGCATGAACGGCGACTTCGGTATAACAACTATGCAAGGTGACCTCTGATGACACGGACAGTTCCATTGGGTCCAGAAGGGCCAAATTAGTTAGGATAGACATATGGAAGTACAAAATTGGTGAGGTAACGGGAATAATAGGGCTAGTCATGGACGAAAGAATAAAGGAATTGAATAATAATTATATAATTTTTTTAGAAAAGTAATCATAATACTAAAAATGGTTTTCTTTTATAAGTTGAGAAAAACATATGAAAAATATTTTAAGAGTCAAGAAAATCGTAAGAAAATCTGTTTTGGCTAAAGACATTAAGTTTGAAAATTTTATTTTTGACAAAAATGACATTTCAGAAAAATACTTATAATCTTTGAAAAATATTCTATTAACCGAAAATATTTCAGTATTTATATATAAAATCATTTTTAGGCAAAATATTCTAAGTAAAAAAATATATTTTTAAGTAGAAAAAACTATATCTTATTTGTTAAGAAATTATTTGATAAATATTAACAAAGAAATTACATTTTTGGTTAAAACCCAAATTTGGAATTACATAGATAGCTCTAACCCCTATATTATATATATAGATTGAAAATTTATAATATAAGAATTCCCCAAAATAATAACTATTCTAATAATATTCATAAATCTAAGTTTACAAATTTTAAACTATTTATAACAATTAAATAAACTATTAACTAATAATAATAATAATATAATAATAATAATTAACAAAAAAAATAATAAACAAATAAAAGCAATCAGTTCAACATATGGTTCTCCTTGAAAGAGGAGATCCACCCTTTAGAAAGATTAGAGAGAGGGAGTTGGAGAGAGCACGTGCGGCGGCCGCGTGCCGCGGTGCAGCGTCGGAAGAGGGCGGCGAGGGGCTGAGGAAGAAGGAGCGGGGCGGCGGAGCTGCGTCGGAAGTGGGGGAGAGCCGGAGGAAGGGGAGAGCAGAGAGCGGTGGCGTGCGGCCGATGGCTCGTGCGGGGGCTCGACGGCGACCACGCGGCGGTGGTTGGGCGGCCTGGGGAGGTCCAGGCACAGCGGACATGGAGGGCGCCGCATCAACGAGGAGGAGACGGCACCGGCGTGCGTCGGAGGAGCGTCTAGGCGTGGACGTCGCCGGGGCATCTTCGATGGGGCGGTGCTGCGCGTCCGGATCCGACGGTCGGTGAACCCAGCACAGAGGAGGCCATGGCGGCAGGTGAGTCTGCTGTGTTGTTCAATTTATGGTGTGATGGTGTTAGAGAGGGTTTGGGGCCGCGGTGGCACCGGTCACCGTGGCGGTGGCTGGGTTATACTAGGATGGTAGCGGTGGTGGGTGTTTGTGATTTTGGTAAGGTAGTGGTGGTTTGCAGTGGCTGAGGTGGCCGAAAATCGGTCGGCGGAGGTAGTTGGGGAGGTCGTGGCGACGGAGTTGAGGCAGGGGTGCGGGGTTGGAGAGGTCGGTCGAGAGGGTTGGGTGGTTCTGGCGGTGGTGGTGAGTGTGAAGATGATGGTCGTAGTGGATGATGGCTGGTGGCGGTGGATACGATGGTCAGATGTGCGACGTGTTGGCAGCCACGGGTGGCGGTGTTGTGGAGGTAACGGGGGTGTGTGGAGTTATGGGGTCGGGTTTTTGCAGCCGCGATCGGCGGTGGCGGATGAGGTTGTGGTGGTAGATGATGGCTGCCACGACGGAGTGGCGTCGGGATGGCCGTAGCGATGAGGGTGGACGTGGGTTAGAGTTTAGCAGTAGCATTTGAGATTGTTCGGGTGTGTCGGACACGATTATTGGAACATGTAAATGTAACAGAAAATTTTAGTGGATGGGAAGGGCACGGACATGGACACGATGCACTCACGTTTGTTTGTGGAGGATGGAGTAATTTGTGGAATATTTATGTGGAGGAGTACCTGCCTATTTATAGGATGTGGGAATTCCAGTTGGATAAGGATTAGGAATATTTAAACCCAATTTAGATAATTCCATTATTAAATATAAATCAATACAATCAATCTAAATCCAATTTAAATTCCAATTTAAATCTAGGTAATCTAAACTTAAATTAAATATAAATTATATCTTTAAATTTAAACTATTTAAATCAAATCCATAAAATTCAATCAAAGATTTAAATTGCCACAAAAATGTTAAAATATATTTTTCAAAAATACTAATAATAATAATTTCAAAAATTATATTATTATTTAAAAGTAAACTAGTAAATAATTATGAAATATATATGTATGCACGAAAAATATTATTTATTATTAATAACTATTTTTACGAAAAACTTTAAATAAATAAATAAAATAATGGACTTGGAAATGTTGGTATGATAGCTAAAATAAAATATACATATATTATTTTGAAACTATAAAAATAAGAAAAAAATGTTTTTCTAAAAATATGTATGCTCGCACATATTCGCACTCGTCGAGCAATTACGAAAAATAAAATTTCGCGCACGACGTACAATGCAACTACGTGACGTTCAATACAAAATAAAAATAATAAAATCAGCACCAAATTTATATTAAAAAATAGTAGAAATTTAGGGGTTTTACATCCTACCCAACTTAAAAGAATTTCATCGTCGAAATTAAGAATTAGTAGGGATGAGAAGACACAAGGGGTATCGATGTGGAGCAAGCAATGACAATGTTTCAATAAAGTCATGTCGTAAGAAATCGTGATCGAAATCATAGAATTTAACACGGGTATGCTTACGAGGGTCGTGAGTTAAGGCACGAGTAGAAGATTAAGGGTTTATAGTTTAGATCATGAGTATCATGCAATAGAGAATGATATGGTATCAAGAGAAAATAAGTTAGAGATCTAGTAGGTTGAGGCACGAATAAGAGATCGATTAGGTTCATGCCTAAGTTAAGTGATTTGGCAGGTTCATGATAGCGAATATAGGGCCAAGAAAAGGACGAGTGGTTTTGGGTGAAGATATAGCAACATCGAGTGAGAATGGTCATAGTCGATAGGAAGGCTAGAGGAAGTTCTAGTATAACGCCTTCGTCCTTCTAAAATAGGTGAAGGCGAAAGCAATATAGAGTTCGAAGGAGGCGTTATCGAATACGAATACGTGATTCAAAGACGATTGAATAATTTCAAAGGGATTGTCAAGGCGGCCGTGGATGAGATTCTAGAGGACAAGTTTAGTTATGTCCCCATCCACGTAGAACGATAGATAAAAGTGAACCAAAGTGCACTAGGTTGATCATACCATCATGTACCGATTCTGAGTAGACAATACGTTAGTGGATGCATCCAATAACATATGTCATGAACAAGCTTGATAAAGAATTTATCTTGCAAAAACTAGGCTACATTAGCATCATTAGTTTAGATAGTAAAAAAATATAGGCACGTGAGATTAAGTTTGAAATAGAGTAGAATCAGCTCAATTCCTTAAGTCTTTAAGTCATATCCTGTGTTGGTTTCCAAATAGTCGTCCTACAGTCTTCTTGTCCAAGTCCTTGGTTGACTAGATAGGTTAGGGCCCTCTAAATTCTAGAATCTAAGTAAACTTGTGAATATAGGTCACAAGTACAAAGGGATTGCTAGGTCATAAGGCATTCTACCCAACTTAAAATTTAAACTAATGGTATTTTGGGACAATGTCTAACTAGTAGGGGTCACCTGTCTAACCTCTAGCAAAACACGAAGGGAAGACAATAATTATGATGGAAGGAATCAAGCAAGATGCAGTCGATGAGTCAAACGATAGTTCGAATATGGAATCGAGGGAAGAGGTCAAGTATATGGATGAGATCCTAGACTTCTAATCCTATTCGCAGGCTTGCTTGGTATGGTAAAGTAACCAAACAATTTACCTTGACCTGTATGGGCCACCACAAAAACATGTAACGCCCCAGTCCCAAAATACATAGGACTAGGAACGTAGACATGCCAGCTGTATACATACGAAGTACACTCCAATATATGGATACCTCGTATGAATACATAAGCTGTAAAATACGGTAGAACCATAACTAATCTTATCTACACAAAATAAATGAATAAAAGATATCATATAATCAACTATGAATTGTCATTGGTACATATAGTTGGGCGGAGACAAATCCACTACCAACTATGAAAAGAAATATATGATATACAAAAGAATGATTTTGGCGAGCGAAGCGAAGACGACCCAAGTGCAATCATCCTCGAAGAAATATCGATGAACACGGCTAGAGCTAGAACACCTGCGAAAGACAAGAGCACACACCTAGCGAGATAACCAGGTCCATAGAGGGACGTAACAAGACACATAATATCATGCCATATAAACTGAATAAATATTGCTCAAATAAATAAGTCAATTGAATTATAACATGGTCCAATACACACCTATTGAACTAGCGTACCATCTCCCCAACCAAACAAGGACATGAGATGGTAAACTAATTTACGATGACGTATCTTTCCATGCTATGAACCCAATATGGTATCCGGACCCCGACGAGGTTCAATACCTTCTCATCGGAGTAGTAAGCCACACCTACAACCAAACAAGGACAAGATGTGAGGAACTAATCCGCGACAAGTTATTGTTCCAAGCCACAGTCAGATACAAGTACCCAAACCAAAAGTACTCGTACCTAACGAATAAAGGAGCCTAACCGTTCTAAGTGAATGCAGTTTTAAGAACAGTTCATGGTCGCATGACTACCGGATCAAGTCAAGAAAATACCAATACAGTACCTCAGTAGCGAGTCACAGCACCATATACTATTCCTCAGTATCGAGCGAGTCTATAGCATATAGTCTACCTATCGTTCCTCAGTAGCGAGCGAGTCTATGATAGATAGGGTGGTAGTCAACTTCCAATCATGTTCTCCCCGTCCAATGCCAACTCATAACTGCTAAGTCTTCTAGCATGCAACTCTATTAGCAGTTATTTCCTAACACATGGCTTATACGTACCGGTGGCCAGCAAATCACGCATGTCCGAGTCCTATATGTGACTCACAATAACGTGGTATAAATGTGTCAAGGCCTATGAATGCAACACACAAAGGTGGTCTCTGAACTCTAAGTTTAATGTGTAAGAAAAATAATACATAGCAGGAAATATAACTGAACAGTAAGTTCTAACAGATTATGCCATGTATAACAGTTTATTTTATATAAAAAATAATGAATAATGCATGAGATATGAGCTAAAATAAATAAACAGCAAATGGCAAGGTGTCTTGCCTGGTAGGAAGCCTGATGTACTGCAATGATCAAGGTGGCACGAATAGCGACTTCGGTATAACAACTATGCAAGGTGACCTCTGATGGTGACACGGACAGTTCCATTTTGTCCAGAAGGGTCAAATTAGATAGGGTAGACATATGGAAGTACAAAATTGGTGAGGTAACGGGAATAATAGGGCTGGTCATGGACGGAAGAATAAAGGAATTGAATAATAATTATATAATTTTTTTAGAAAAGTAATCATAATACTAAAAATGGTTTCTTTTATAAGTCGAGAAAAACATATGAAAAATATTTTAAGAGTCAAAAAAATTGTAAGAAAATCTGTTTTGGCTAAAGACATTAAGTTGGAAAATTTTATTTTTGACAAAAACGATATTTCAAAAAATTACTTATAATCTTTGAAAAATATTCTATTAACCGAAAATATTTTGGTAGTTATATATAAAATTGTTTTTAGGCAAAATATTCTAAGTAAAAAATACATTTTTAAGTAGGAAAAACTATATCTTATTTGTTAAGAAATTATTTGATAATATTAACAAAGAAATTACATTTTTGGTTAAAATCCAAATTTGGAATTACATAGATAGCTCTAACCCCTATATTATATATATATATATATATATATATATATATATATATATATATATATATATAGATTGAAAGTTTATAATATAAGAATTCCCCAAAATAATAACTATTCTAATAATATTCATAAATCAAAGTTTACAAATTTTAAACTGTTTATAAAAATAAAGTAAACTATTAACTAATAATAATAATTAACAAAAAAATAATAAAAAATAAAAGCAATCAGTTCAGTATATGGTTCTCCTCGAAAGAGGAGATCCACCCTTTAGAGAGATTAGAGAGAGGGAGTCGGAGAGGGTGAGTGCGGCGGCGCAGTGCCGGAAGAGGGCGGTGAGGGGCTGAGGAAGAATGAGAGGGGCGGCGGAGCTGCGGTCGGAAGAGGGGGAGAGCCAGAGGAAGGGGAGAGCAAAGAGCGGTGGCGTGCGGCTGATGGCTCGTATGGGGGCTCGCCGGCGGGCGCGCGATGGTGGTTGGGCGTCCTGGTGAGGTCCAGGCACAGCGGCGAGGGAGGGCGCCACGTCAGCGAGGAGGAGACGGCGTCGGCGTGCGTCGGAGGAGTGTCCAGGCGTGGACGTCACTAGGGCATTTTCGATAGGGCGGTGCTGCACGTCCGGATTCGACGGTCGGTGGACCCAGCGCGGAGGAGGCCATGGCGGCAGGTGAGTCTGGTGTGTTATTTAATTTATGGTGTGATGGTGTTTGGTAGGGTTTGGGGCCACGGTGGCGTCGGTCACCGTGGCGGTGGCTGGGTTATACTATGATGGTAGTGGTGGTGGGTGTTTGTGATTTTGGTAAGGTAGTGGTGGTTTGTGGTGGCTGAGGTGGCCGAAAATTGGTCGACGGAGGTAGTTGGGGAGGTCATAGCGAGAGAGTTGAGGCGGGGGTGGGGGCTAGAGAGGTCGGTCGAGAGGGTTGGGTGGTTCTGACGGTGGTGGTGAGTGTGAAGATGATGGTCGTGGTGGATGATGGCTGGTGGCGGTGGATACGGTGGTCGGGTGTGCGACGTGTTGGCAGCCGCGGGTGGCGGTGCTGTGGAGGAGACGGGGGTGTGTGGAGTTAGGAGGTCGGGTTTTCGCAGCCGCGATCGGCGGTGGCGGAGGTGGTTGTGGTGGTAGATGATGGTTGCCACAGCGGAGTGGCGTCGGGATGGCCGTGGCGATGAGGGTGGACATGGTTTAGAGTTTAGGAGTAGCATTTGAGATTGTCCGGGTGTGTCGGACATGATCATTGGAACATGTAACTGTAACAGAAAGTTTTAGTGGATGGGAAGTGCACGGACATGGACACGTTGCACTCACGTTTGTTTGTGGAGGATGGAGTAAGTTGTGGAATATTTATGTGGAGGAGTACCTGCTTATTTATAGGATGTAGGAATTCCCAGTTGGATAATGATTAGGAATATTTAAAACGAATTTAGATAATTCCATTATTAAATATAAATCAATACAATCAATCTAAATCCAATTTAAATTCCAATTTAAATCTAGGTAATCTAAACTTAAATTAAATATAAATTATATCTTTAAATTTAAATTATTTAAATCAAATCCATAAAATTCAATCAAAGATTTAAATTGCCACAAAAATGTTAAAATATATTTTCCAAAAATACTAATAATAATAAATTCGAAAATTATATTATTATTTAAAAATAAACTAGTAAATAATTACAAAATATATATGTATTCACGAAAAATATTATTTATTATTAATAACTGTTTTTACGAAAGACTTTAAATAAATAAGTAAAATAATGGACTTGGAAATGTTGGTATGATAGCTAAAATAAATATTACATATATTAATTTGAAACTATAAAAATAAGAAAAAAATGTTTTTCTAAAAATATTTACGCTCGCACATATTCGCACTCGTCGAGCAATTACGAAAAATAAAATTTCGTGCATGACGTACAATGCAACTACGTGACGTACAATACAAAAAAATCATAACCAAATTTATATAAAAATAGAAAAAATTTAGGGGTTTTACATTCGATAACTATAACGTCGTTATGACATTTTCGTGGAAATATCGATTAATTATAGCGACAGATTAGCAACGAATATAAAGCGTCGGCAAACACAGCGACAACTTAGCGACGGATTACCGACATACTTTTGTGAGCAAAAAAACCAAATTTTCCAAAAGCTCAGCGGGAAATTTTTGTCGCTCACTCGTCTGATATATATTTGGTATCATACGAAACCTTAGCGACGAAAAATTCCATCGCTAGTCAGTTACGAAGCCTACAGGTATTCGTCGCTAAGCTGTCGGTAGTTAGTCGCTAGCCAACAAATTTTGTAGATTTCTGTCGCTATTCCGTCGCTGGTTAGTCGCTAAGCTTCTTATTATTGCCAGACTAAATTATTCCAGCTTTGCTTAAACCTGTGAATAGATACAAACACCAATATAACCCCAATATACATTACAGTCAAAAAATAAACTCCAATTGCCTATCCAAACAACTCCCATAGATACAAACTCGTCCAATAGCTGCAATATAGTACATATACAACTCCAATAGATACAAACTCCTTAAAGTTCATACAAATTCATCATCAAATACAACAAAGAAATAAACAAAAATTAAACTGATGGTGGAGGGGGTGGAGGAGGTAGCGGAGGCATAGCCGGCCGTCCGCATGCATATAACTACCCCAGGACCAAAGTGACGATCCGTTGTATGTCCTGGGCAGGAACGTCTGGAAGACTCTACGGCATGACAAGAGGCGTTGTGGTCGAAGGAGCAGTCGTTGTAGGAGGCGTTGAGGTCGAAGCTTGAGCTGGTGCAGTGGCAACAAGAATCAGACCTGTTGTGCTTAGAACTCCGCTCATCTGGCTCACCTGACCTTGTTGGCCCACCAAAATTTGTGTAATCTGCCGCAAAGTGTAGGCGTCGGCAGTATCGTCAGTCTGTGGAGGTGGAGGTGGTCGAGATAGAGGAGCTCTGGAATAAATGGACGGCTGGGATGCTAACGATCCGGTGCCATACACGCTGCACCCTTTCCCTCTACCGACGGCTTATATCCACAAGTCGTTCCTCACAGCCGGCGTCGGGGGCTGACTAGTCCCAGATCTCTCGGCAGTCCCTTCCTCACCGTCTCGACTCTCTAAAGTCTCATACGTCTCCTATATTTATATAGATGAATAGATTTAGAGTTAATACTCATGTTTTAGTTACTATTAAGTATTGTCATGGTTACGTTCTCATATGCCTCCTAAATTATTCTTTGATTTATAATGCCACTTAGGGTTATGATTTAGAGTTAATATTCATATTAGAGTCAGACTAACTATTTTGGTAAACTAAATATGTTAAGTACGTAAAGACAAAAGCGAAATGTAATTAGATATAGGACTCGAAAAACTTACATAGGCTTTGGTCGCCCGATCATCTACGAGGTTTCCATCCTTCTTTCGCTTACGGGCGCGTTCGAAAACTTTAGCAAAGTCTACGGCATTCGGGTCTCTGCCTCCCTTGGCATCCTCCTCACACTGTAACAATTAAACATCAATTTAAAACTAAACATTAAATTTAAATAATTGAAGAAATAACAATTAAGAATACTCACCAGCCGTCGATAATGCTCTAAAATTAGGATGGATCCACCCGTGTGGTGACCACCCTTAGCACAGGCAGCCTTTGCTTCTCACACATGGCCTTATAGGCCGGAGTGTCCATTTTCTTCTTCGTCTCTGTAGAAGCATGAAAAAGAATAAAGAAAGATTCATACGGCCAGAGAGCCCCATGCGGCTCAGAGAGTTCATGCGGCTCAAGTATCCATGTGGCTCGAGCGTCTATGCGGCTCAAATAAGTTCTATGTGGCTCAGAGAGGAGCCACGTGGCCTGCAAACAGCTCTTCCGTTTGTCCATTACTACATTAAATGCCTTGACGACTGACAGCTCTGACAAGATAACAGTTCTGACACAAAGATATCATTATGACTCCCTCATAATGACGGACTCCTAGGGAAGCGAAGAAAATCTTTGACACAATCTCCTGAGATTCAGAAACTGTCATGCTGTCTTGACACGTGGACAGTCGTATGCGGCCCAAGCGAAGGCTCCTCCATACGGCTCACGAAGACTAGCCCCATGCGGCTCACGAAGACTAGCCCCATGCGGCTCATGAAGACTATCTTCATGCAGCTCACGAAGACTATATTCATGCGGCTCATGAAGACTAGTCCCATGCGGCTCACAAAGACTATCTTCATGCAGTTCACGAAGAAGGCACCCATCATGCGATCATCTACACTTATGCGGCTCAAATCATTACCATGCGGTTCAAATGTTCAGGGGGGCACTCTCACGCAGCCTGGACACGTGGCCAGCCTTATGCGGCTCAATGAGGAGCAACCTTCATGTGGCTCAGATTTCTACAATGGCTCGACACGTGACATGATAGCGGGGCATGTGGCATCAGATTGATCGAAATCTCTCAACAAATTCCAATAAAATATTGGGATCAAATCAGATCATTTGCAAATAAGCAAATTAAAGACACGTGTCGAGAAATTCGAGGTTGGCATGACAAATCAAGAAGATTTATGTCAATCAATATTAATGACCCACAAAAAATTTAATGCAATCACATTTATTGCTCAAATCTCAATAAACGGCCCAGATCCAGTGATCCTTAGCCGCCGAATTTTTGGAATGGACAATCATTGTAAACCCTAATGAGGCCCTCACTCTTATAAATAGCAGGGTGCCATTCCCTTATGAAAAGACACACACAGACATATAGAGACAGAGACAGACATACATACACAGAGAGAGATATACAGAGAGACATATATAGAGAGAGCCAGAGAGCCAAAGAGAGAGCCTGAAGAGAGCATTTCTTTATCAACGCCAAGCAGTTCTTCTACAGAGCCAAGGCTGCAACCGATCGTCCAAGGAGTAAGGCAGAGCTGCCGTCGCTTTCCCGAGCCTCTACCGTCACCCCCCAGAATCTAAAATAAACAATTGTACTTAGATTACCGTACCTAGGTTTTCGTCCCTAGGCTTTCTTTGTACAAGCGAGTTTGTATTGTGAAGTAAAAGTCCAGTCCTCCGATAATTGTTCTATTCTTTTATATTTTATGGCAAACACGATGGCGACTCTACAGTGGACAAACTTTTGCACGGCTCAGGAGTTGGTGACGTAATCGGATGCAGCCAAACTTGACTCCACGCAACAGAAGATGGTCGTCCGCTTCGACCAACAGGCGTTTGAAGAAATGCTCTCTTAAGGAAGTGCTGGCCCGGTCCAGAAGCGAACCCGCACAAAGAAAGCTCGCTGCAAATGGAGGCCAAAATCATTTGCTCCTCTACAAGCTCTGGACAGGGTACTCTCTGCTACCAAAGACAGTGAAGGCGACTCTCATACGGCTCCACTTCGAGCCGTAGAGGACTCTGCTATCCCCAAGTTCGGCAGAGGAAAGCTGTCACCCCCATTTCCTGTATTTCGTATTTATGCTCGTATTTGATTTTGGCACGTATTTTATTTTCTCGACTTGCGGATTTTGGTTTCTCGTAAATGGATTTTGGACCATGGCTTGGTTTTATTTGGTGAAGTTGGTTTAGTTTGGTTCATCATGAATGGAACACCTTAACCTACACTCCTCCCTCAACACACCACAACTCCCCCACTTTATAACACCACCTACTTTTCTCTCTCCTCTTTATTCTCTCATTTATTTCTTACAAACTTCTTCTTCTTCCTTCTTCCACACAACTCCCCAACCAATAGGCAAGTGCACCTTGCCAACAAATAAGCACCCAATTTTATTTGTCCATTTGATAGAGTAGGACATGTAGATCAACATTAGAACTTGGAATTTTGTGATTTGGAGCTTTCATTCTTCTAGATCTAGGTTTTAACCATTTTCGAAAATCCTTGGTTTTGATCTATTAAACTTTAATTTTTGCTTGTTTTGATGCTTCCATGTGGAAGAGAATTCAATTTTACTCAAGTTAGAACTTTGAAAATCTAGATTTGGTTTTGATTTGACAAAAATATGAAGAATTGAAGTTCTTGGTATTTTTGGACTTGCTCTCGGCCAGGAAGAACAGCCCCCTGCCTTGCGCTTTTTAGCGCACGGCCAATTGCGCACCCCTGGCCTGTGCTCTTTAGCACATGGCCGTTTGTGCAGTCACTTGGCCAGCGCTTTGCGCTGCGCTGGACTGCGCTGGCGCCAGCTAGCCATGCGCAATCCAGCCATGCGCAAAGTAACCCCTGCGCAATTTACTTCTGCGCAAACCGCTCCTGCGTAATTCACTTCTGCGCAACCCACCCTTGCGCAAACCACCCTTGCGCAAGGTAACCCCTGCGCAGTCTACCCTTGCGCAAGGTAACCCTTGCGCAAGACAACTAGTATAACATGGCATGAACTTGATTTTGCTTAATATATTTGGAATAACTATTGTACACAGCATGGTATGACAAGAAACTAGTATAACATGACAGTGACCCATAGTGGTGCACTCCTGACACGACCAACCTGACTTGATAGTGGCCCGTCGTGGCGTACCCCTGACAAGTACCCTGACATGATTTACCTTGATAACTTGATAGTGGCCCGTGGCGGCGCACTCTTGACTTGACTTGACTTGATAACTTGACTTGACTTGCCTTGACACCGTGGGTGTTCCTGCTTGCTTGTTTGCACAATCCACTTGTCTTGCCTTGCATCATGTCTAGGACGTGACTTCCTGGGTACCACGGCCAGGGACTCGCGCTAAATTGGATTAGGCTAATTATTAGATCAAACTAGAACATGGAGAATTCCCAGTCACAGGCAATCTCGTTATCTGGGCGCTTTAATGGACTTGTAGCTTGCCGACGAGTAGAGCACATTTCCAGCACACTGTCATGTGTTGCACCCTCTAAGTCACCTAAGGGTATATTTGTCTCCCGGGCGATGTACCCAACTATAACTCTCAACCCGCGGAAGGATAACTGGATGGTCTGCAGGGCTTGGGACTGGGAGTTTCTCACTTGCATCTTGTTAGTAATTAGGCTTGTGATAACCCTAGTTAGTTAAAGTAGTAAGCCGTAGTACTTGCTTGGCCGATTGTGAATGAATGGTGTCCAGCCCTGTCTAAGTCTTGTCTAGCCTTGTACCTGGAACTCTTGATCATGATTGTTTTACTTATCTCTAACGATAAATGGGTAGAGGCAGTGAGCTATTCAGGCGAAGGGTTAAAATCCCGGTCCTTGTTTGGTTTAAGGATTGTAACCTGGCTCCCGGAATAGTTCCACGTCCCTAGTCGTTTATCGCCCTGTGTACTTTTATTACTTGTACTTTCCTTTATTCTTTATGTTCTGATATGCTGGCTTTTGTTCTTATTTGTGGCCTCCTTTGTGGCACTTGCTCTTTCTGGGGTTTGACCCAGCTGGTTTTGTGTGGCCAGATTTCGGAGCAGCTCCCGAGGATCTACCGAGCTTCCAGCCCAATGGTGACATCTAGACGGAACCCGGGCCAAGAGTGGGTTTTCCTTTTTGTTTCACCCACTTATATGTAAATTTATTCTTTTGAGGCGTTTAGCCGACGAGCACCAGTTAGCTCGATGCACATTTACTTACTGTCTGCCTACGGGCTGTAAACATGATTAACAAATCCTAGGGTTGATCATGTATGACTGAACTCTTGCTAGTCCTATCATTTTGTACGACTAGCTTCATGATCATCCAATATGTAATATTTGGGACGCCTTATATATATATTTGATGCTCTGACATCTTGTAACTCTGTTAATTGCTTGAGATTGAGACAATAGGCTTGACCTTAAGAGACTGCTGGCTTGTAGTAAACCCTCATATCTAGACAGCCGTGACCGTATAGTTGAGATGTATTCTATTTCAATATACGTAGCTGGCTGTGTCTGCCCCCGCTCTCCAGTATTCTGGTTCTGGGGCGTGACACGGTTTAAGTGGTGGCCCATGCAGGTCTTGTCAATCAAGAAATGTGAGGGTTTACCGAATAGATGTCTCAATCAATATTCGCCTTTGATCTCTGCTCGTATCTTCAAATCCCTGAGATTCTTGACCTGATCACATGCTTGTATCATTGATCTGTCCTGGTCCTTTCCTTATTGTTCCTTATGTCGTCTTCTTCAGCGGCATTACTCCCGGACCTGCCAACCAGCCAGAGGAAGCTCGACAAGTACCCCAGTGCCAAGAAGATCAAGCTCAGCACTCTGGAGTAGCCTCCCGAGTTATGCTTCCCGGAGGCTCGAAACCTCCAGTTCAGGCAGCTCCTCCCGTTCAACCAGCTAGACAGGATGAGGGACCTTTGGTAGGGCTTATCAGAGAACTACTTGCATCCCAAGATCGTCGAGGCGACGCCTTGCACCAGGAAGTTCATGATGCACTAAACCGAGGAGGTCCCCAAGGGAATCAGGCGGCCAACAGTTTCAAGCGCTTGAACCCTCCCTTCTTTGACGGCAGTGAAGATGCGATTGCCGCGGACGCTTGGCTTCAGGATACCGAGGTGGTTCTAGAAGCAACTAGGACACCTGAGAATGAGAAGGTGGCGGTGGTACGCCTACAGTTGTTAGACTTGGCTCGCGATTGGTGGGCAGCTCAGGCCATGGGATTAGCAGCCCCAGTCACTTGGGCGACGTTCAGAGAGAGGTTCCAGACGAAGTACTTCGATGCGGTGGCACGGTACGACCTGCAGACCAGATTCACCAACTTGAAGCAAGGAGGCAGGACGGTCGATGGCTATGCGACCGAGTTTTCCAGGCTGAGTAGGTTCGCCCCCACCTTGGTGGCAACCGAATTCGATAGGGCCCAGCGGTTCCAGCAGGGGCTGCATTTAGAGATATTATTGGCTGTCGAGCAGTTCGAGCACCAGACGTTCGATGCAGTATTGAAGGCAGCGAGGAGGCATGAGTATACCTCCCGAAGAATTGTGGACAGGACCGGAGGCAGGAAGCGGTCCCACAACCAGATGCACCAATCTTCAGCTCCAGCCCCGGCAGCTAGGGGTATAACCATTGGAACTCCGAGGCGTGCGGCCTCAGTGACGTCGGTTCAGCATTCGACCCCGATGTACCCGCAGCAGCAGAAGCAGAAGTAGTCTTCCACGGTAGGATGTTCTCATTGCGGGAAGCCGGGCCATGTAGTGGCAGAGTGTCGCAGGGCACAGGGATTGTGCCTGGCTTACGGAGGAGCAGATCACCAGATAGGGACCTGCCCGAATAGGGGAGGTCCATCATCATCCAACCTTTCCAGTTCTTCGGTGAGAGGACCAGCCCCAGTTCCAGTCCAGCAACAGCAGCAACAGCAGTACCCGAGGCCATTGGCGCCCCAGGCCCAGGCCTTTCAGCAGCAGAACCAGCAGCAGTTCACCCAGGCTCCAGCACAGAACCGACAGAGGGGTTTCCAGCAGAGAGGACCCGCAGCTAGAGGTCAGGCTATGATGATGACCATGGAAGAAGAAGTTGCACCAGGTGAGGTAGTGGCAGGTACTATTCTCGTCAACACTTTTCCAGCATCTGTATTATTTGATTCTGGTGCGTCGCATTCATTCATGTCTGCACGATTCGCGACACGGATAGGATTGGAGCCCGAGTCATTATCAGTGAGGCTCAATATACTTACTGGTAATGGTCTTGTGGGAGTAGATCGAGTATTTTCCTCGTGTCGGATCGTAGTTAGCGGTAGAGAGTTCCCCGCTAGGCTCATAGAGTTCCCTATGACAGACTATGATGTAGTCCTAGGCATGGATTGGTTGAGGAACCATTATGCTAGGATAGACTGCCATGTTGGCAGAGTTATCTTTAGTATTCCCGGAGAGCCAGAGTTTTCATTTTCCAGAGGCACAGTAGAGCCATCTTCTCCAGTATTGCGGATGGCAGTGGCAGCAGTGCAGTTGCCCCGGATAGTTGAAGAGTTTCCAGATGTCTTCCCAGAGGAACTTCCAGGGATGCCACCAGAGCGGGAGATCGAGTTCACCATTGACTTGATTCCCGGGACAGCACCAGTATCAGAGCGAGTCTACAGAATGGCGCCTTCAGAGTTGGAGATTTTGTACAAGATGATTGAAGAACTTAGAACCAAGGGATTCATTCGTGCTAATGGATCGCCTTGGGGAGCCCCGATGCTTCTTGTGAAAAAGAAGGATGGTACGTCTAGGCTATGTGTTGATTATCGTACCTTGAACTCAGTGACAATCAAGAACAGATACCCTCTCCCGAGGATAGACGACTTGTTTGATCAACTCAAGGGGGCTTCAGTTTTCTCGAAGATAGGCTTGCGGTCAGGATACCACCAGATCAGAGTCAGAGAGCAGGACATCCCGAAGACGGCGTTCAGATCTAGGTACGGGCATTGGGAGTTTCTAGTTATGCCCTTTGGAGCGACCAATGCGCCGGCAGTGTTCATGGACCTCATGAACCGTATTTTCATGCCTTACTTGGATCAGTTTGTGATAGTGTTCCTTGATGACATCCTGGTCTACAGCAAGAGTGAAGCAGAGCACGAGCAGCATCTCAGAGTTGTCCTCCAGATTCTCAGAGAACACCAGTTGTACGCCAAGTTCAGTAAATGCGAGTTCTGGCTCGATCGCATTTCTTACTTGGGTCACATCATTACCAGAGGAGGAGTGGAAGTAGATCCCCAGAAGATTGTAGCTATCGAGGCATGGCCAGTACCCATCTCAGTAGCAGAAGTTCGCAGCTTTCTTGGATTGGCCGGCTACTACCGGCGGTTCGTCTCTGATTTTGCAAGGATTTCAGCGCCGATGACCCAGTTGACCCGCAAGGATGTGCCGTTCGTTTGGACGGCAGAATGTCAGGAATCATTTGAGATGTTGAAGCGAGGTTTGATAACGGCTCCCATTCTTACACTTCCAGATGGGACCGGAGGATTCACAGTTTACTGCGATGCTTCAGGCAGAGGATTGGGATGTGTTTTGATGCAGCATGGGAAGGTAATTGCTTATGCGTCACGTCAACTCTGTGATCATGAGAAGAATTACCCGACCCACGACTTGGAGCTAGCAGCAGTAGTGTTTGCACTTAAGTTGTGGAGGCACTACTTGTACGGAGACAGAGTGGAGATATTCACTGATCATAAGAGCCTGAAGTATGTTTTCACCCAGAAGGATCTTAATATGCGGCAGAGAAGATGGCTCGAGCTACTTGTGGACTATGATGTGGATTTGCAGTATCATCCAGGGAAGGCCAACGTTGTAGCAGATGCGTTGAGCCGGAGAGCCGGAGTTTATTTTCTGACGGCGCAACCAGAGCTATTGGCGGATCTTCAGAAGATGGGAATTGAAGTAATTTTTCCTTCCAATGTGGCCTTGATGGCCAGCCTACAGATTCAGTCCACCATAGTTGAGAGGATCCGGACAACACAGTTAACAGATTCCAAGATTCAGCGTCTCAGAGCAGAGTGCGAGGCAGGGAGAAGGCCAGAGTTATGTATTTATGAGGATGGTACACTTCGACACGGCACGCGTCTTTGTGTACCCAGTGGAGATATCAGACAGGAAGTCATGGCAGAGGCTCACAGTTCGTAGTACTCCATTCACCCAGGCAGCACGAAGATGTACAGAGATATTCGTCAACACTTTTGGTGGAATGGTATGAAGAGGGAGATAGCCCGGTATGTCTCTCGATGTTTGGTTTGCCAACAGGTCAAGACTGAACATCAGAGACCAGCTGGACTTCTTCAACCTTTGCCGATCCCAGAATGGAAATGGGAGCACATTACCATGGATTTCGTGACTGGGTTACCCAGATCTCCGGCAGGCAGAGATGCTATTTGGGTCATTGTGGACAGGCTTACCAAGGTGGCACACTTTCTTCCATTTAGAGTTGGACAGTCAACGGCACAGCTAGCAGAGATGTATCTCAGGCAGATCGTAAGATTTCACGGAGTGCCAGTCAGCATAGTATCAGACAGGGATACGAGATTCACATCGCACTTCTGGCGCAGTCTTCATCAAAGTTTGGGGACTCGTCTCAAGTTCAGCTCAGCGTATCATCCGCAGACAGATGGGCAGTCAGAGCGCACTATACAAACTCTTGAAGATATGTTGCGGTCATGTACCCTTGACTTCGGTGGTTCGTGGGAGGGTCACCTGCACCTGGTGGAATTCTCGTACAATAATAGTTTCCAGGCCAGTATCCAGATGGCACCCTTCGAGGCTCGGTATGGTAGGAAGTGCAGATCTCCGTTAGCATGGGACGATGTCGGAGAGAGGCAGATGCTCGGTCCAGAACTGATTTCTCAGACGGTTGAAGTGGTCAGGAAAGTCAGAGATCACCTCCGAGTTGCTCAGGATCGCCAGCGCCATTGGGCCGATGCTCATCGGCGTCCCTTAGAATTTGCCGTCGGCGACCATGTATTCCTTAGGATCTCGCCTACCCGCGGCGTCGTTCGTTTTGGCGTACGGGGAAAGCTTAGTCCTAGGTATATAGGGCCGTTCGATATTCTAGAGCGAGTAGGCGATGTGTCCTATCGTCTCGCTCTTTCGCCGTCGTTAAGTGAGGTACATGATGTATTCTATGTGTCCCAATTAAGACGGTACATCCCGGACCCGAGCCATATCCTAGATCATTCGGAATTGGTTGTTGGTACCAACCTTTCGTATGAGGAGAGGCCCGTGTCTATATTGGACTGGAGAGAAAAGACGCTCAAGAACAAGACTATTAACTTAGTCCGTGTTGCTTGGGGTCATCACTCTCTAGGTGAGTCAACGTGGGAGCGTGAGGACGACATCCGATCGCGATATCCCTACCTGTTTGACTCGTAAGGTATAATGTCTTCCTTGTGCCTTACGCTTTTCCTTCCTTGCTTGCATTGTATGATTGTATGATTGAACTGCTTAGTGTAGCTTGTCTGTGCTTAGTATAGCTTGTCGTGGCAATCTCTAGCTCCTTGATTAAATTTCGAGGACGGAATTCTTTGAAGGTGGGAAGGGTTGTCACCCCCATTTCCTGTATTTCGTATTTATGCTCGTATTTGATTTTGGCACGTATTTTATTTTCTCGACTTGCGGATTTTGGTTTCTCGTAAATGGATTTTGGACCATGGCTTGGTTTTATTTTGTGAAGTTGGTTTAGTTTGGTTCATCATGAATGGAACACCTTAACCTACACTCCTCCCTCAACACACCACAACTCCCCCACTTTATAACACCACCTACTTTTCTCTCTCCTCTTTATTCTCTCATTTATTTCTTACAAACTTCTTCTTCTTCCTTATTCCACACAACTCCCCAACCAATAGGCAAGTGCACCTTACCAACAAATAAGCACCCAATTTTATTTGTCCATTTGATAGAGTAGGACATGTAGATCAACATTAGAACTTGGAATTTTGTGATTTGGAGCTTTCATTCTTCTAGATCTAGGTTTTAACCATTTTCGAAAATCCTTGGTTTTAATCTATTAAACTTTGATTTTTGCTTGTTTTGGTGCTTCCATGTGGAAGAGAATTCAATTTTACTCAAGTTAGAACTTTGAAAATCTAGATTTGGTTTTTATTTGACAAAAATATGAAGAATTGAAGTTCTTGGTGTTTTTGGACTTGCTCTCGGCCAGGAAGAATAGCCCCCTGCCTTGCGCTTTTTAGAGCATGGCCGATTGCGCACCCCTGGCCTGTGCTCTTTAGCACATGGCCGTTTGCGCAGTCACTTGGCCAGCGCTTTGCGCTGCGCTGGACTGCGCTGGCGCCAGCTAGCCATGCGCAATCCAGCCATGCGCAAAGTAACCCCTGCGCAATTCACTTCTGCGCAAACCGCTCCTGCGCAATTCACTTCTGCGTAACCCACCCTTGCGCAAACCACCCTTGCGCAAGGTAACCCCTGCGCAGTCTACCCTTGCGCAAGGTAACCCTTGCGCAAGACAACTCTTGCGCAGCTCTTCCATGCGCAGTACACACCCTGCGCAGACCTACCCCTGACCCCCTTGCACAACCTACTTGTCTTCTATAGTCCTAGGGTTGATCATGTATGACTGAACTCTTGCTAGTCCTATCATTTTGTACGACTAGCTTCATGATCATCCAATATGTAATATTTGGGACGCCTTATATATATATTTGATGCTCTGACATCTTGTAACTCTGTTAATTGCTTGAGATTGAGACAATAGGCTTGACCTTAAGAGACTACTGGCTTGTAGTAAACCCTCATATCTAGACAGCCGTAACCGTATAGTTGAGATGTATTCTATTTCAATATACGTAGCTGGCTGTGTCTGCCCCCGCTCTCCAGTATTCTGGTTCTGGGGCGTGACAAAAGCACTACGATGCTGGACTTGCAGGAACAAAGAGTGGTTCTATGCGCCCCAAGAAGAAGCCGAACGCTCATATGGCCAAGTTTGCCAACCACATGCAGGATGCTCATGCGGCTGAATCAGCCAGCCGCATGAAGAAGGTCTATGCGGCCAGATCATCCAGCCGCATGAAGAAAACTCATACAGCTGAGACTCCCAGCCGCATGAAGAAAGTCTATACGGCTACGCCATCCAGCCGTATGAAGATTATTGATGACAGACGCATAACGCCTACCCCGCTAGGCTCTGTCTTCAACCGCCTCTCTTATGGTCATGATCTCTGGTGCTCCCAAGAAGATTTGTCTGACTCTCTCCATCATCACTTAGACTCTTCCTACTATGTGCCCTTACGCACTAGAGTGAAGAAGTCTAAGGCAGCGCGAGCTTGGCAAGTTCGGTCCGCTGATCCGGTCTCTGACCATCCGAGCGTCCCGCATACTGTTATACGGGCCTCAGATGGAAAGTTGTACAGAACCACTCGAGTCCAGCCCCCGACGGAAAATAGACAGAGAGGTTCGCAAAAGTCTCCCAAAATCCAGGGAGTGAACATGGTCGATCCAGACCCATCTGACTTGCGTGAGGCCATCCTCCACAAACTCAAGGAAAGAAAAGATGCACCGGGGTGCAAAGAGTCCTCCCAAGGACGTCATTGCACCCAAGTCATCGTCAACTGCTGCTGCAATAATGCGATGGTGCAAAAAGACCGGCAGTCCGTCTTTCAAAGACTGCAACAACCGTCTTCAAAAGATGAGGCACTTCCCATCGTCTCCAGCAACTCTGCTCAGAAATTCCCTGTCGATGGGAGAGGGAAGAAGACAAATGTTCTCAGCCCAAAGATTTCAACCACTATGACTAAGAGACTGTCGTCTAAGCGGGTGCCCACCACCGGAGTTTTCCAAGGTACCCGTTCTAAGACGAAATCTGCTACAGTAGGAGATTCGTCGTCCACACCACTGGGGGTTGCTGGGACTGGGGGTAGCACTCCTCCGAACCTCTACGATAATCCGAAGTTCCAAGAAGATGAGCCGGAGGAAACAACTCTCCCATCAGATGCAGCAACCCCGACGTCCTCGAGGACGTCCACAACTCCCAAGATGAGGCGAACTCAGAAAATGGGGGTACTATTCCTTCTGAGTCCAAACCGAAGGAAGACATTCCCACATACCCCGATGATTTCTCATTACAGGGGTATGACTCAGAAGACACGTCCTCCACTGTGCCCTCCATCTCTCCTCACGTGAGGACGGTATTCATGACGGACAGTAATCAAGGTGGTTCCAGTGATCGCCAATGCATCGACACTCTCGAAGCCATATTACTTGCCTTGGTTAAGTTTGTGGACGAGATCAAAGTGGCCCTTCCAACTCTGCAAGGAGGGACGCCTGGCCAAACAAGTGCGGGTCCCACGGTCAATGCGGACTCGAATTTAGCAGCACCGAACCTGGGCAACAATCCTCCTGAAGTAACGGCCCCCACCGCCGTGGATGAGGCCCGCGAAGCGAGAAGAGAGGTCCAGGAGCTCCGAGCCATGTTTCACGCTTGAGAAAATTCTCAAGACCTCAGAATACGACAACCGTACCCTGCTGCATTGAGGGATGTCCCCTTCCCACCAAGATATAAGCCGTTCAATATCAATCCTTATGATGGCAAGACCTCTGCAAGTCGATACATCACTTACTTCGAGGTCACTACCGACCATCTGCCCCATGATGATGCCATTCTCACACGATTATTCATCGAGGCATTGGAAGGAGTCGCCTTCGACTGGTATCGCAACCTGTCAGACAACTGCATCCACTCTTTCGCTGGCTTCAAGCGTATGTTCTTGGAGAGATTCTATGAAGTAGGGTAGGACATCACAATGTCCACCCTCATGGACGTCGTTCAAGGGGAGAAAGAGCTGACAATGAACTACATTGAGCGGTTTCGCCAAACCGCAATGAAGCTGCCATCTGGAAATCCGGATTCCTCCCTGATTGAAATTTGCCAAAAGAGATTGCTCCCAACAATCAGTCTCTGGATGGGCGAAAGTCAATTCAAGGACTGGAAGATGTTTATCATCAGTGCCACAAGCGCCGAAGAAAGATTGAAGAAGGCTCGCCAACTGGGATTGCACATCTCGGACGGAGAGAACAAGGGCAAGCATCCTAACACCAACAACGACAATAGGGGTAGCCCCTCCAACAATCGGGACAGCAGGGGCAAGCAGGCTATGGTGGCCGACACAGCACATAAATCTGAGCCAAAACCGGCAGACAAACAATGGTCGCAAATCACTTGCTCCTTCGAAGACGGTCACGTCAAGCCCATCTTGGACATGCTCATACAAGGAGACAGAATTCAGCTTTCTCCACCAAGATGGGAACCCCGGCCGGCAGACATGGAGAACCTAAAGTACTGCCATTACCACCGCTACGTCCATCATGCCACACATGACTGCTACCAACTAAAACGGTACATCCAAAATCTCATCGATTCGAACGCTCTGGCCATCGAATTCGAAGAGGTAACTGTAGCAGCCAATATGGTGTCAGTGCAATTTAGCAGCTTTCCTCCAACGGAAACTCAAGACAGTGTGGTCCCCATCCCCCTAGCGACAATGGAGATTGCTAATCTTCCACTTCCCCGAGATCAGGCTGCTGGTCTAGTGCCCCTCACCACATCACGAGGGGAGGTCATGTGGATCCATCCAGACTTGGTATCGGAAGTGACTCGGCCCACATCATCTTCTATCTGCAAGAAGAAGAGTGGAAAAGTCAGGTCCTGCCGCACAATCTTGACAGATATCGAAGAAGCTACAGCCGTCGTCACGCGGTCTGGGGCACAATCCCAACCCGTGGCTGATAACTCAGCTGAAAATCATCAGCCCACTACAACTGACGCTCCGGGACCGGCTCAGCCTCCGACGACCGACAAGCCTAGGCCGAAGGAGACTCGCTTTGACAAATCCCTCCGAAAAGTGGCACTGCAGGGACTGGAGAAGCCCTACAACTTCGATATCTTAGTGCAATTGGCCAACACACTGGCTAAGTTGTCATTATACGAGCTTCTGAGACTCTCAAAGGATGTTCGTGCGGCTTTCAGCAATGCACTCCAAAATGTCGACGCGTACCTGGCTCAGGTCAACTTTACGGGAGAGAACCCACCTGCAGATCTCCAAGACAGCGCTTGCACGGGAGCGATGCCCAAAATTGTCTTCACTCCGCAGGATATGCTCATCAAAACCAACCTGTACGATCGCCCGCTATACTACACTGGATACATCGGCGACGTAAAGGTGGATCGAATGCACATTGATCCTGGCTCTTCCATAAGCATTATCCTGAAGGGTCTGTTACATCATCTCCGCATCCCTATGCATCGCCTGACGCCTACAAGCACCGCCATCAGCGGTTTCAATTCGGGCAGGAGCTACCCAATTAGAAAGATTCGTCTGAAGTGTCAGATTGGCGATCTCCAATCAGAAGTCACTTGCTACGTCATAGATACAGACACTTCTTACAACATCCTCTTGGGGCGTCCTTGGATATACGATTATATGATCGTGCCTTCTATGCTGCACCAATGCTTCAAGTATGTCGACAAACACGGCTTCGTGATGACAGAATTTGCTGATATCGATCCCTTCAAAGGGGTCGAATCCTACTACTCAGACTCCTGCCTGTACGAAAAGTCGAACAGGCACCTTGGTGAAGGAGATGTGCAAACCCGTACCGAGTCAGCCACAGGATCAGAAGAGCCTCTGACGATCCATCTCCATGCTCGCAAACCTGGCAAGTCCGTACCCCTTACCGCCACTCTGCGTAAGGACGCTATCAGCCTCTCGGCACAAGAAGAGCAGATGATAATCCGACTGCCAAGGTCCGGCCAAGTGCCAAGACCCACAACAGAGCCAATGACAATCAGGCTGCCAAGAGTCGGCCAGCCACAAACGGAGAAGCTCAATCCCTCCGACAAGCCAATGACGATACGCCTTCCCAAGAAGGGTCGTCACCCCGATGCAAGGCCTGGAACCTCTAGCGAACCAACCACTCCCCATCCAGCATCGAGCACCAGACTGGGGGTCGCTAGTCTGCCAACAACTCCACGCTCTGCTCTACCAGCTAAACCTCTGACGATCAAGCTGCCCAGGTCGTCCTCTCAGTCTTCATTTATACAGGGGGGTAGCCGAAGAGGAACCGGAGCTAGCCAAGTATATGGCTGTCCACACTGATGTTCCTTCCGCAGATGATGTAATCCCGCTAGAAAAGATACCTTACTTCATCAATAAAGGGCTATCTTTGAACCACCTCGAGCTTAATAAGCTTTATACAATGTATGCTATAGAACACGGTATAGGCACTCACCTACACACACAAGTGACAAATGTGTACACCGCAATCCAGCTTACTCCGGTAGAAGACGCTTACCGCATAATCGAGGGAGGGGACCATCCAATCATCTTCGGCCGGAAGGACAATCCGTATCCCTTCACCATAGAAGAAGTCGACCTTGAATCAGATGCCGGGAGACTGCCTCTGTATCTTTATAGCCCCTAATCCAAATATCTCATGCAGAAACAGGGGTATGATCTGGAGACGACGCCAGGCTTGAACTACGGTACTGGACGACGATACCTTTGAAGCCACCGGTCCCGGCTTGCAAACCACGGGACTACTATAGCAAGACTCGATGTGGATTAGGGTATGTTACACCCACGACGACCCCTGAGAGTTTAGATGAAGAATGTGACTGGCATTCACATTCAACCGGGTCACCAACTTCTGACTCAGATACCAGCATCGGAGACATATTCAGACAAGTCTTGTCAGTCAATATGGCATTCGCCGACGCTTATGAAGAAGATGAAGACATTCCTGAAATCCTCGAGCTAGAGCCGTGGGCCCAACAGTTGGATGCACAATGGGAAAAGTAGTTCGAACTGAGAGAACCTCCTACTGAAGATGAGGTTATACAAGTGGATCTCGGTAGCGAATCTTCTCCAAAACTAATCTTCGTCCGTAAAAGCCTAACAGACGAAGAGCGAGAATCGCTACTGGAACTTGTCAAAGAATATATTGATGTGTTCGCCTGGAGCTATGAAGACATGCCAGGACTAAACCCCGAGGTTTTCCTTCACAAGCTCAACATTCGGCCAGATGCCAAGCCAGTCAAGCAACAACAACGACGCTTTCGCCCAGGCATCATGGATGCGATAGAAGCCGAAGTTAATAAACTGATAGCCAGCGGCTTCATTCGTGAGGAACAACATCCTGACTGGGTCGCCAACATAGTACCCGTCCACAAGAAGAATGGAAAGATTCGAATTTGCATCGACTTCCACAATCTGAACGAGGCATGTCCCAAAGATAAATTTCCCCTCCCTATCACAGACATCATGATTGACAACACCTGCGGCTTCGAACGTATGTCATTCATGGATGGCTTCTCAGGGTACAACCAAATCTAGATGTCTCCTGACGACGAAAAGCATACATCATTCCGAACACCGATTGGCACGTACTGTTACACAGTCATGCCTTTCGATTTGAAGAATGTCGGTGCCACATATCAAAGAGCCATGAGTGTCATCTTCAGAGACCACTTACGCAAGATGATAGAGTGCTATGTTGATGACATCCCGTCAAAAGTCGCTGTAAGGGAGACCATCTGCAGGATCTGAGGATGGTATTCGACCTGATACGAGCACACAATCTGAAAATGAACCCTACGAAGTCCTTTCTGGGCATATCCAGCGGGAAGTTCTTGGGCTTCATCATCACCGCCCAGGGTATCCATGTAGACCCTGAGAAAACAAAGGCAATTATGGAGATGGGTCCCCCGACAAATCTCCGCGAACTCAGAGGCCTTCAAGGGAGGCTAGCTTACATCAGGAGGTTCATTTCTAACCTCTCCGAGCGATGTCGACCATTCACCCATCTCATGAAGAAAGGCATCTCATTCATATGGGACAAAGAATGTCAACGGGCCTTCGACAGCATCAAAGAATATTTATCGAACCCTCCAGTCCTGGTGGCCTCGGTTGCAGGAAAACCATTTCTGCTCTACGTACGAGCAATGGAACATTCTCTCGGGGCTCTGCTAGCACAAAATAATGATGCAGGCCATGAGCAAGCCATATATTACCTCAGCCGAATGATGATTGGGCCAGAGCACCGATACACCGCTGTGGAGAAGGAATGCCTTGCCCTGGTGTTCGCCATTCAGAAGACGCGGCACTATGTCACTGGACAAACCATTCATGTGATCTCACGAGTCAACCCTCTCAGGGTCCTCATGACTAAACCAGGGGCACTCAGCTCTCGCCTCGCTACATGGGAAATATTGCTGTCCCCTTATCATATGATCATCGTCCCGTAAAAGGCTGTAAAAGGTCAAGCCCTGGCAGACTTTTTGGCAGCCCACCCGGGCTCGGAGTCATCCAGAATATATAAAGAGATCCCAGATGAGGTCGCCGACTCGCATGCAACCTCTCACGATGATATATAGCGAATGTTCTTCGACGGTGCTTCGAGAACTGGACCCAAGGGCAACATCGTCGTCGGAGTCGGGGTGGTGCTGGTTTCTCCTTCCGGATTGGTGATCAATCGCGCTTACTCTCTCACAGAACCCTGCTCTAACATTGTGTCCGAGTACAATGCTCTGGTTATTGGCCTCCAACTTGCAAGAGAGCTAGGGGTAGAATATCTTAAAGCATACGGCGATTCTCAGTTAATCGTCAATCAGATCCGGGGGCTCATACGAGGTCCGCCACGAAGATATGGTCCCCTATAACCAAATAGCGATCGACATCATCTCGTCATTTGAGGGATTCTTCATCGAGCATGTTCCCAGACTCCAAATTATCGAAGTCGATGCCTTAGCAGGCCTGGCCGCTTTCCTAGCAGTGCCAAATCATACTCATCAATCGATAGATGTGATAGGCCACGAACTGGTCTGCCCCAAGAACAACGTTCAATTCATGGCGAGTTATTCTGCCCAGAGAATTGACGATGTCCCAGATTGGAGACAATCGTTCATTGACTTTGTCGTCTACGATATCCTGCCTGAGAACCCAAAGGAAGCCACTTCCATCAGACGACGTTCTCTTAGATTCTTCTACGATACAGAGATGAAAATGCTTTATCGCCAATCCTATGATGGATTATTGCTTCGGTGTCTATCAAACGCAGAAGCCAAAGAAGCCGTACGAGAAGCTCATGACGGTGTCTGCGGGGCCCATCAGCCTGGCCCTAAATTGCAAGACCGTCTTCGCCGAATAGGCTACTACTGGCCCACGATGGTAGCAGATACGATAGACTATGCTAGAAAGTGCAAAGCTTGCCAAGTCCATGCGGACTTCATCCACCAACCATCCGAGTTTCTACATCCGACAGTGGCATCCTTGCCATTCGAAACATGGAGGATGGATATCATCGGTCCGATTACTCCACCTTCCTCCCGAGGACATCGCTTCATACTCGCTATCATAGATTACTTCTCCAAATGGGCGGAAGTTGTCCCGCTTGCAGAAGTAAAGACTTCAAATGTGATCAGCTTCCTTAAGCATCACGTCATCTATCGCTTTAGACTGCCCCGAAGGATCATCCACGATAATGGTCCGTAGTTTGCAAGCCACGCCTTCAATCGGTTCTGCAACAAGTACCGCATCCAGAATACTGCTTCGACGCCATACAATCCAGGAACAAATGGGTTGGCAGAAGCATTCAACAAAACCATTATCAAGTTACTCAAGAAGTTCGTATATACCAACAAACGCGACTGGAACGAGAAGCTTGGTGAATGCTTATGGGCGTACCGTACCACAGTCCGAACGGCCACATGGAACACACCATTCTTCCTGGTGTACGGGAGTGAGGCAGTTCTCCCACTGGAGACTCAAATACCCTCACTCTGTATCGCCCTCACTTATCAATTGACGGCAGATGATAACTACCGACGTCGGCTACAAGTGTTAGAGGCCTTGGATGAAAGCGCCTCCTGGCTCAGCAGCGAATCGAGATATACCAAGCACGCATCTCAGGAGCCTTCAACAAGAAGGTTAAAATAAGAACATTCCAAGTGGGCGATCTCGTTCTGGCAGTCCGAAGGCCGATGGTCATGACTCACAAGACCGCGGACAAGTTCCAGCCAAAATGGGATGGTCCATTTATCATTGAGGCTGTATTCTCCAACGGTACTTTCTGCCTCGTAAAACAAAATGGAGAGTTGCTCATGTTGCCCGTCAACGGCAAGTTCCTAAAGAAATATTATGTCTAAATGACATACTCCAGATTATCGAGTCATGTACCCGCTCGTGCCGCTGAACTCACATCCACAACATTCCAGATTATCGAGTCATATACCCGCTGGTGCCGCTGAACTCACTTTCACAATATTCCAAATTATCGAGTTATGTACCCGCAAGTGCCTCTGAACTCATATTTCGGTCACTCTTTCAGATAGTAAGTCATGTATGACCATACCTCTGAACTTTCTTCCTGGAAGAGATCCTCCCTCACGATCCACTACCCGTACTCCTAGTGCACAAAAAGGGTAACCGATCCACAAATTTCTAAAACGGCCATGTCCTCATTACCTCTGAGTCGTTTCACTTCTGCCAAAAAAAAATCACCCCTTTACATAGAACTTCCATGTCCTCATCACCTCTGAGTCGTTCTATGTACCCTCCTTCATTGAGCCAACTCCTGTCATGTCCTCATTACCTCTGAATGGGAAGGCTCCGTCGAAGAAACCTTCATGCTTGTCATGTCCTCATTACCTCTGAGTAAGTATGATGACTCCCTTTTGACTTATTACCTGTACCCACAACCAGAGTACGCCAAGGATAATAGGTCCATAAATATTCCCCGCTGAGTCTGCTCTAGCCATGTCCTCATTACCTCTGAGTAGGAAGACTCCACGGTAAAACCTCCGTACTTACCATGTCCTCATTACCTCTGAGTAATTACGTTGGTCCTCTCTCGTCTTATTATTCGTACCCTGAACCAGGGTATGACAAGGGTAATAGGCCGATAAATGTCCTCTGTTGACCACAAATATCCTCCATTGAGTCCATTCCTGCCATGTCCTCATTACCTCTGAGTAGGAAGACTCCACGGTAAAACCCTCATACTTGCCATGTCCTCATTACCTCTGAGTAAGTGTGTTGGTTCCCCTCCATCCTATTATCCGTATCCTATGTCGCGGTACGCCAAGGATAATAGGCCCACAAATATCCTCCGTTGAGTCCACTCCTGCCATGTCCTCATCACCTCTGAGTAGGAAGACTCCACGGTAAAACCCTCACACTTGCCATGTCCTCATTACCTTTGAGTAAGTATGTCGGTTCCCCTTCATCCTATTATCCGTATCCTAAGTCGGGGTACGCCAAGGATAATAGGCCCACAAATGTCCTTTGCTAAGTCTCTTAGTACAGGCCCAACATTCCTCATCATGCCCCCGGGAGCCCAGCTTCTCCATGGCATTCTATCTCCCGATACCCCGAACACCGACGACCACCTTGCCGTGGAACTGTTCTAGGTATCCAATCAAAACTTGTTATCCGTACCTAAAACCAAGGTATGCCAGGGGTAACAGGTCCACAAACAAGTCCCCCATATGGGGCAAACATCACCACAATACCACAGGTGCAACAAGCAATACAAATGAAAGGTAGAATGGAAAGTAATCTTTATTTGAAAGATGAAAAAGTATTACATGTTTTGGGACCACGTCCCTCTCAAAAAAAAAAGAAAAGAAAAACATAAACGAAAGAAGAAAAGGCCGACTATAGTTCGGCGTTACACAACTCTAAGAGGCAGTTTTTCACCAAGGCAGTACCCTGCTCAAGCCTCTGTCTAGCCCTGCGCTCAGCCTCCTGGGACAACCGTTCCCCATTATCCAGGTCCATGAGTGTCCGCCAGTCGTCGTCCAACCTCTTCAGAGCCACTTCCAAGTCAGCCAAAGCTTTATTGACGTTATCAGCTTCCTGGATAATCAGCCCTCTGTCGATCCATGCGGCCTCAAGCTCAGACTCAAAGAAAGTTAACTTCTTTTGGAGATCAAGGATCTGCTCCCACGTTTTAGTAATCCCACGGGAGGCAATCGCTTCCCGAGCTGTAACATCTTTACTCTCATGGCTCAATTGATCATAGCGATCAGACAGAATACGGAGATCCTCTAGTATGGCCGGCCGGGTTTTATCCTGAGCAGCCCTCGCCTTCTCTATAGCAGTTATGAGGAAGCCACGCTCCTGATCTATAGCGGCGGATAGATCAACCTGCCGTAGTCCCTGAAGCTGGGCCACCAGCTGATCAGTCTCCAGCAATTTTGCCTCCAGGAGTGCAGCCACCCCTGCCCCATCAGGAAGGGCCTTAAGGATATCAATTTGACCCTGGACGCATTGCCGGGCCAAGACGAAAGAGGTCCCACTGTCCACAGCAGCTTCTATCCCCCTTTTTAAGTGACGATGAAAGCTGTCGACCACGTCCTGTAACGCTTCGTCCAGGACCTCTGTAGAGAACGACGTCAGAAGAAGCGTGGCCGGCAGCATCGAAGGAGTGGTGCTAGAACTTGCCACCAGAGGGGCGACTTCCGAGCAGAACGATGCACGGATAGCAGCTAACTCTTCCTCTGCCACCCGAAGAGCCTGGACGCTTGGCAGGGCGGAGAGGTCGACTCTCTGGGCCGCCCGAGCAGAGGAAGACACGAGGACCATCGTCCCCTTCCCCGATTGTCCTATCACCGGACTTGCCGAACTTGAGCCCGCAAGAGGACCATCAAGACGAGCCGGAGGGGGAGGAGGTACGCCCCTCTCTGCCAGTGCCCCTTCGACAGAGTCTGTCTCAACAAGGTCCATCCTCGGCACGAGAGAGGTAGGACCTGCATGTCCATGACAATAATCAATCGGCGTGACCCGAAGGATGTGATCATAGAGCAGATAGGCCTCCTCGCAAGTTAAGATTTGGCTTATCTTACCGGGAGAGGAGCATCGAGGCTGCAGCTCGTTCGCAGCTGGCAGGGTCTCCTCACCCGCGATCTCCAAATTAAATTTGGCCAGCTCCTCTGAACCAGCCACCTCAGAGGGAGACCATCCAATCATCTTCGGCCGGAAGGATAATTCGTATCCCTTCACCATAGAAGAAGTCGACCTTGAATCAGATGCCGGAAGACTGCCTCTGTATCTTTATAGCCCCTAATCCAAATATCTCATGCAGAAATAGGGGTATGATCTGGAGACGACGCCAGGCTTGAACTACGGTACTGGATGACGATTACCTTTGAAGCCACCGGTCCCGGCTGGCAAACCACGGGACTACTATAGCAAGACTCGATGTGGGTTAGGGTATGTTACACCCACGACGACCCTTGAGAGTTCAGATAAAGAATGTGACTGGCATTCACATTCAATCTAGCTCGGTAAGCGTCTTCTTCTTATGCGCCTTCTTCCACGATTATGCGGTAAGCGTCTTCTCCTGATCTACCACCACCTCATCTGGCAAAATAGGCGGCTGATCCGCCCCTACATCTGCCACCGAAAAGGAAGAGTCATCTCCATCAGGCTCGTCGCCTTCGTCATCTGCAGCATTGGAGTCTGAATCCGGCACCTCGACTCTGTTCTTCCTCTTCCTTATCTTGGCCCCCTGGGAACCCTCATCTAGGCCGGTACCAACGATAAAACTGGTACCGGGGTTAAAACTGACAGGGGGTTTATCCGCCATGACGTGATACAGAGCCACCATATACAAGATATCTACTGACGCCTTGATAGCGGGAACTGTAAAAACGGTACGGGTATGGAATGTGTCATAGTAATGCCAGGCCCGGATGCCGTCTAGAAGGCTACCTTCAAAGCCCAGATAAGAGCTGGGGCTGTCTAGAAAAAGCTGACTATATCAAAATTGCCGGACGAACCTGCTAGGCAGATAGGACTCCAGAAAGATAGTGTTACAGTTGCGATACACCAGATGAGCGGGACAGATATTTTGTAGCCATAGAAGTATCTGACCGTCCAGAAGTTGAGGGGGCCCAATACCGTCAAGATGGACAGCCGCTATTTCCTCATCAGTAAAACGAGGAACAGATACGAAAATGTTGTACATGTCTGCCCTCGCCAGTGCCATCCGGCAAGCACGCATGGTCTCAAATTCCCAAGACTTATTACGATAGCGGAAGATAAAAGCGTCGTCATCAATTACGTCGTCTTCAGAGCCCGGTCTCATCAAAGATGGATAATACATCAACAGCCACCCCATCAAATAATGATAGGGCAGCTCGATCCGTTCAAAATCTTTCGTCACATCGCGAGCAATAACGTTGGATGTGAAAGTACGAAGGCCATGGTGTATGCTGCACACCATGGCCGGAAGGAGAGCTAGCCGGACTCGCAAAACTAACTTCACAGCCGGAAGGATAAAATTACGACTGATCCTCTCGATGGAACCTGCTCCGCCCGAGACTATACAGTTTCGCAGCCATATCATTATGAATCCCGCCAGGAGCGCCTTCTCCGACAACTCTTGGGTGTCCTGATAAAAATAATCGAAAGAGTCGGTCTGACTCCCGAATCTGTCACTCGAGGTGGCCACCCTCTTAGCTGACGACACTAAGGCTTTCACCGCCTCCCGAGTTTGAGGATGGCGGGGAGTAACTTGACCTGAGGCATCCGTCGTGAAGAGATAGCGCACCCAGTCCTTGGTATGAGGGACATTCCCTTCCGAGCTGTTCTCCTTTTTGGCTATTTGATGACATGTGCTATAATGGCACAATATCTCTTGATAAAGAGCCACGAAGCCTGGATACCGCCTTTCCAACTCTTCAAACTCCTCGTTCGTGGGAGTATACGCCTCAAAAGCTTCGTCCCCCCAAGGAAGCTTAGAGATCGTATGCATTTCGTGGAGCGCAAGCCCCATTTCCTCTACGGGCGTATAGAAGGTCCCCGTACGGCAATTATACATCTCCAGCAGAGATATAAACAATCTCTTGTTTATAGGCAAGCCATGGCTGGTGCCCCGAATAGCATGGTAAAGACCAATCTCACACAGAAAGGCCTCATACTTTCACAAAATCTACATAGACAGGTTGGTCCACGAGGGAATGGGATGTATCTAGCTAGGGAGCATCAACCGACCGATGGGATAGGAGCCCTTCCGAGCAAGCTGGTTCATAAAAGTGTCGGCGGTAGAAAATATGAAATTGGGACCCGGCACATTCAAGAACGTACCCGGGGCCAATCCCATTACAGAACGGCTGGTGTGCACCTTGCCCGCACACACCGACTTCAGGCTGTTGTTATAATGGATGTCTCCCACAAACATCCCACTTCGGGTAGGAGTTAAAGAATCTTCCATCTTCCGGTCCAGTGGGAGCATATTGGACTAAGATAAAGGGAAGTGACGCTCCATTTGGGGGATGCGGATCGCCATCCCGTTAGAAACAAAACTCCAGTTCTTTGACACCTCAAGAATCTGACTGTTCTTCACAGTCAAGGCGTTTCTAAAGAAGAATGCGAGCTTCAAGTATTCCCCTTCTAATTTTCCCGAGTTCATCATAGCATTAAGAAAGTAGAAAGGCTAATTCTTGAGGGCATTCGATCTCGCCGGAGGCTCATCACTCGAAAACTGGTCCGCCATATGCTGGACTATATGGTCGTACCTATAGCCCAGAGTAGGTTGGGTGCTACCTGCCAGGAGCTCTCCAGCAGCATTAACCGGCAAATTCGCTGAGAAGAAGACAGAAAAAGATAAGTTAAAAAGATGGACAAAAAGGAACTCATGGGTGCTTTCGAGCTTATGCGGCTCCAACTTAACAAAGCCAAGAGTTGTCGAAGAAGGCGCTCCTGGCGGGATTCTTAATGATATGGCTGCGAAACTGTGTAGTCTCGGGCGGAGCAGGTTCCATCGAGAGGATCAGTAGCAATTTTATCCTTCCGACTGTGAAGTTAGTTTTGCGAGTCCGGCTAGCTCTCCTCCCGGCCATGGTGTGCAGCATACACCATGGCCTTCGTACTTTCACATCCAAGGTTATTGCTTGCGATGTGACGAAAGATTTTGAACGGATCGAGCTGCCCTATCATTATTTGATGGGGTGGCTGTTGATGCATTATCCATCTTTGATGAGACTGGGCTCTGAAGATGGCGTAATTGATGACGACGCTTTTATCTTCCGCTATCGTAATAAGTCTTGGGAATTCGAGACCATGCGTGCTTGCCGGATGGCACTGGCGAGGACAGACATGTACAACATTTTCGTATCTGTTCCTCGTTTTACTGATGAGGAAATATCGGCTGTCCATCTTGACGGTATTGGGCCCCCTCAACTTCTGGACGGTCAGATACTTCTGTGGCTGCAAAATATTCGCCCCGCTCATCTGGTTTATCGCAACCGTAACACTATCTTTCTGGATAGATCAGGAGAAGACGCTTATGCGGCCGAAGATGGACAAAAAGGAACTAATGGGTGCTTTCGAGCTTATGCGGCTCCAACATAACAAAGCCTCATGCGGCTCAGGAGAACACTTATGTGGCTCCAACTTATTGAAGCCTCATGCGGCTCAGGAGAACACTTATGCGGCTCCAACTTACGAAAGCCTCATGCGGCTCAAGCTCAGAAGAACATTCATGCGGTTCCACTTAGTGAAGGGTCATGCGGTAGCGCCTTCTCCGTCAACTCTTGGGTGTCCTGATCTACCACCCATCAGGAGAAGACGCTTACCGCATAGATCAGGAGAAGACGCTTATGCGGCCGAAGATGGACAAAAAGGAACTAATGGGTGCTTTCGAGCTTATGCGGCTCCAACTTAACAAAGCCTCATGCGGCTCAGGAGAACACTTATGCGGCTCCAACTTATTGAAGCCTCATGCGGCTCAGAAGAACACTTATGCGGCTCCAACTTACGGAAGCCTTATGCGGCTCAAGCTCAGAAGAACATTCATACGGCTCCACTTAGTGAAGGGTCATGCGGCAGTGCTTTCATAGGGACAACAGGGATCAGATAAGTTTGTGCGGACCACGTGACAGATAAATGTGTGCGAAATTTATGCGACTCAGTGTAGCTTATGCGGCTTCGTTGGCGAAGCGCGTATGCGGCCACAGTGGCTATTCTTATGCGGCTCGCGGCTCGACCGTAGAACGAACATGCGACTCACATGAAGATAAAGGCTCGTGCATAAAGCATGCGACGTAGCCATAGCAGTTAGGGTTCTATAAAACCACATAAAGTCCTTACCAGCAATAGGAGGATGGACGTCAAGGTGAGCTGCGGGCACGATGGCCGGCGGAGGAATGGCCGCGGTTGAAGTAGAGGCAGTCTTCTTTGACGAAGACGCCGCCTTCTTGTCCTTCGCCGTAACGGTCTTCTTGGGAGCCATTGGCAATTAAAGAAGAAGATGACAATGGAGTAGGGAAAATTCAAAGTGAAGGAGAAAGTAAAGAAGTCTTCTCTCTCAAACCCCTCTTATTTATAGGAGGACAAGAGAGGGGGGAACACGTAGATTGATAACCGCCTCAGAAAAGACGAAACTGACTCCTCGAATTTCGTCCCCTCTCTCATAAAGGAGATTCATCCAGGGCATAAAATCCAAAGATTTAATGAGCCGACCCTTGGGATCTCCCCTAAAGGCGGCACTAAAATGAATTTGAGGCAATTAATGATGTGCACACGTGGCAAGGAGCTATGCGGCCCGAAAGTCCCTACGGCTGATTGACTCAATGCGGCCGAAACATCCATGCGGCCGAGTCATCCATACGGCCGAAACATCCATGCGGCCGAGACATCCATACGGCCAGGACATCATATACGGCTAGGAGAATTTATACATGGCCATGCTTCTTATTCAAAGTATTTCAATTTTACAAATTGAAAACTTTGAAGGAGGTCTTGTAGAACCATGGAAAAGAATAAAGAAAGATTTATGCGGCTAGAGAGCCCCATACGGCTCAGAGAGTTCATGCGGCTCAAGTATCCATGCGGCTCGAGCGTCTATGCCACTCAAATAAGTTCTATGCGGCTCAGAGAGGAGCCACGTGGCCTGCAAACAGCTCTTCTGTTTGTCCATTACTACATTAAATGCCTTGACGGCTGACAGCTCTGACAAGATGACAGTTCTGACACAAAGATATCATTATGACTCTCTCATAATGATGGACACCTAGGGAAGCGAAGAAAATCTCTGACACAATCTCCTGAGATTCAGAAACTATCATGCTGCCTTGACACGTTGTCACACCCCAGAACCAGAATACTGGAGAGCGGAAGCAGACATAGCCAGCTACGTATATTGAAATAGAATACATCTCAACTATACGGTCACGGCTGTCTAGATATGAGGGTTTACTACAAGCCACCAGTCTCTTAAGGTCAAGCCTATTGTCTCAATCTCAAACAATTAACAGAGTTACAAGATATTAGAGCATCAAATATATATATAAGGCGTCCCAAATATTACATATTGGATGATCATGAAGCTAGTCATACAAAATGATGGGACTAGCAAGAGTTCAGTCATACATGATCAACCCTAGGATTTGTTAATCATGTTTACAGCCCGTAGGCAGACAGTAAGTAAATGTGCATCGAGCTAACAGGTGCTCGTCGGCTAAACGCCTCAAAAGAATAAATTTACATATAAGTGGGTGAAACAAAAAGAAAAACCCACTCTTGGCCCGGGTTCCGTCTAGTTGTCACCATTGGGCTGGAAGCTTGGTAGATCCTCGGGAGCTGCTCCGAAATCTGGCCACACAAAACCAGCTGGGTCAAACCCCAGAAAGAGCAAGTGCCACAAAGGAGGCCACAAATAAGAACAAAAGCCAGCATATCAAAACATAAAGAATAAAAGGAAAGTACAAGTAATAAAGTACACAGGGCGATAAACGACTAGGGACGTGGAACCATTCCGGGAGCCAGGTTACAATCCTTAAACAAACAAGGACCGGGGTTGTAACCCTTCGCCTGAATAGCTCACTGTCTCTACTCATTTATCGTTAAGATAAGTAAAACAATCATGATCAAGAGTTCCAGGTACAGGGGCTAGACAAGACTTAGACAGAGCTGGACACCATTCATTCACAATCGGCCAAGCAAGTACGACGGCTTACTACCTTAACTAACTAGGGTTATCACAAACCTAATTACTAACAAGATGCTAGTGAGAATTCCAGTCCCAAGCCCTGCAGACTATCCAGTTATCCTTTCGCGGGTTGAGAGTTATAGGTGGGTACATTGCCCGGGAGACAAATGTACCCTTAGGTGACTTAGAGGGTGCAACACATGACAGTGTGCTGGAAATATGCTCTACTCGTCGACAAGCTACAAGTCCATTAAAGCGCCCAGATAACGAGATTGCCTGTGACTGGAAATTCTCCATGTTCTAGTTTGATCTAATAATTAGCCTAATCCAATTTAGCGCGAGTCCCTGGCCGTGGTACCCAGAAAGTCACGTCCTAGACATGATACAAGACAAGACAAGTGGATTGTACAAGCAAGCAAGCAGGAGCCGCCACGGTGTCAAGTTGATTATAGGAGTCAAGTTTACAAGTTACAAGTCAAGTCAAGTAAGGAGTGCGACGCCACGGGCCACTATCAAGTTATCAAGATAAATCATGTCAGGGTACTGTCAGGAGTGCACCACTACGGGTCACTATCATGTCAGATTGATCATGTCAGGAGTGCACCACTACGGGTCACTGTCGTGTTATGCTAGTTCCTTGTCATACCAGGCCATGTACAATAGACATTCCAAACATATTAAGTAAATTCAAGTTCATGACAAAAGGCGTAAGGATATAAAATGGGCGTAAAATATCTAATACAATATCAATATATTTAGGACTATAGAAGAGCCAGGCTTAAAGAAAATAAAAGCAAATCTCCAAGAGCCAATGGTTTGCGCAAGGGGTCAGGGGGTTGGATTGCGCAGGAGTCAAGTGCGCCAGGAGGCCAACTGCGCAGGGTGAGCTGCGCAGGGTACTAACTGCGCAGGAGTGAGCTGTGCAGGTTACCAACTGCGCAGGAGTGGATGGCGCAGCAGATGGATTGCGCACAGGAGGATTCCGCAGGGGTGGATTGCGTAGGGGTTACTTTGCGCATGGCTGGCTTGCGCATGGCTAGCTTGCGCCAGCGCAATCCAGCGCAGCGCAAAGCACCGGCCAAGTGATTGCGCAATCGGCCATGCGCTAAGGAGCACAGGCCGGGGGTGCGCAATCGGCCATGCGCTAAAAAGCGCAAGGCAGAAGGCTGTTCTTCCTGGCCGAGAGCAAGTCCAAGAACACCAAGAACTTCAATTCTTCATAACTTAGCCAAATTAAAACCAAATCTAGATTTTTAAAGTTCTAACTTGAGTAAAATCGAATTCTCTTGCACATGGAAGCATCAAAATATGCAAAAATTAAAGTTTAATAGATCAAAACCAAGGAATTCCGAAAATAATCAAAACTTAGATCTAGAACAATGGAGACTCCAAATCACAAAATGTCAAGTTCTAAAGTTGATCTACATGTCCTAATCTATCAAATGGACAAATAAAATTGGGTGCTTATTTATTGGCAAGGTGCACTTGCCTATGGGTTGGGGAGTTGTGTGTGGAGGAAGGAGAAGAAGAAAATTAATGGAGAGTAAAGAGGAGAGAGAAAGTTTAGTGGAGATATAATGAGGGTGGTTGTGTTGTGTTGAGGATAGAGTGTAGGTTAAAGTGTACCAATTCATATTAAACCAAACCTAATCAAACCAACCCAATTCCACAAAATAAAACCAAGCCATGGTCCAAAACCCATTTACGAGAAACCAAAATCCGCAAGTCGAGAAAATAAAATACGTGCCAAAAATCAAATTACGGGTACAAATACGAAATACAGGAAATGGGGGTGACAACTCTACCCACCTTCAAAGAATTCCGTCCTCGGAATTTAATCAAGGAGTAGAGATTGCCACGACAAGCTATACTAAGCACAGGCAAGCTACACTAAGCAGTTCAATCATACAATCATACAATGCAAGTAAGGAAGGGAAAGCGTAAGGCATAAGAAATACATTATACCTCACGAATCAAACAGGTAGGGATATCGCGATCGGATGTCGTCCTCACGCTCCCACGTTACTCACCTAGAGAGTGATGACCCCAAGCAACACGAACTAAGTTAATAGTCTTGTTCTTGAGCGTCTTTTCCCTCCGGTCCAAAATAGACACGGGCCTCTCCTCATACGAAAGGTTGGTACCAACAACCAATTCCGAATGATCTAGGATATGGCTCGGGTCCGAGATGTACCGTCTTAATTGGGATACATGGAATACATCATGTACCTCACTTAGCGACGGCGGAAGAGCGAGACGATAGGACACATCACCTACTCGCTCTAGAATATCGAACGGCCCTATATACCTAGGACTAAGCTTTTCCCGTACGCCAAAACGAATGACGCCACGGGTAGGCGAGATCCTAAGGAATACATGGTCGCTGACAGCAAATTCTAAGGGACGCCGATGAGCATCGGCCCAATGGCGCTGGCGATCCTGAGTAACTCGGAGGTGATCTCTGACTTTCCTGACCACTTCAACCGTCTGAGAAATCAGTTCTGGACCGAGCATCTGCCTCTCTCCGACATCGTCCCATGCTAACGGGGATCTGCACTTCCTGCCATACAGAGCCTCGAAGGGTGCCATCTTGATACTGGCCTGGAAACTATTATTGTACGAGAATTCCACCAGGTGCAGGTGATCCTCCCACGAACCACCAAAGTCAAGGGTACACGACCGCAACATATCTTCGAGAGTTTGTATAGTACGCTCTGACTGCCCATCTGTCTGCGGATGATACGCTGAGCTGAACTTGAGACGAGTCCCCAAACTTTGATGAAGATTACGCCAGAAGTGCGATGTGAATCTCGTATCCCTGTCTGATACTATGCTGACTGGCACTCCGTGAAGTCTGACGATCTGCCTGAGATACATCTCTGCTAGCTGTGCCATCGACTGTCCAACTCTAAATGGAAGAAAGTGTGCCACCTTGGTAAGCCTGTCCACAATGACCCAAATAGCATCTCTGCCTGCCGGAGATCTGGGTAACCCAGTCACGAAATCCATGGTTATGCGTTCCCATTTCTATTCTGGGATCGGTAAAGGTTGAAGAAGTCCAGCTGGCCTCTAATGTTCAGCCTTGACCTGTTGGCAAACCAAACATCGAGAGACATACTGGGCTATCTCTCTCTCTTCATACCATTCCACCAAAAGTGTTGACGAATATCTCTGTACATCTTCGTACCGCCTGGGTGAATGGAGTACTGCGAACTGTGAGCCTGTGCCATGACTTCCTGTCTGATATCTCCACTGGGTACACAAAGACGCGTGCCGTGTCGAAGTGTACCATCCTCATGAATACATAACTCTGGCCTTCTTCCTGCTTCACACTCTGCTCTGAGCCGCTGAATCTTGGAATCTGTTAACTGTGCTGTCCGTATCCTCTCAACTATGGTGGACTGAATCTGTAGGCTGGCCATCAAGGCCACATTGGAAGGGAGAACCACTTCAATTCCCATCTTCTGAAGATTCGACAATAACTCTGGTTGCGCCGTCAGGAAATAAGCTCCGGCTCTCCGGCTCAACGCATCTGCTACAACGTTGGCCTTCTCTGGATGATACTGCAAATCCATATCGTAGTCCACCAGTAGCTCGAGGCATCTTCTCTGCCGCATATTAAGATCCTTCTGGGTGAAAACATACTTCAGGCTCTTATGATCAGTAAAGATCTCCACTCTATCTCCGTACAAGTAGTGCCTCCACAACTTAAGTGCAAATACTACTGCTGCTAGCTCCAAGTCGTGGGTCGGGTAATTCTTCTCATGATCATGGAGTTGACGTGACGCATAAGCAATTACCTTCCCATGCTGCATCAAAACACATCCCAATCCTCTGCCTGAAGCGTCGCAATAAACTGTGAATCCTCCGGTCCCATCTGGAAGGGTGAGAATGGGAGCCGTTATCAAACCTCGCTTCAACTTCTCAAATGATTCCTGACATTCTGCTGTCCAAACGAACGGCACATCCTTGCGGGTCAACTGGGTCATCGGCGCTGAAATCCTTGCAAAATCAGAGACGAACCGTCGGTAGTAGTCGGCCAATCCAAGAAAGCTGCGAACTTCTGCCACTGAGCTGGGTACTGGCCATGCCTCGATAGCCACAATCTTCTGGGGATCCACTTCCACTCCTCCTCTGGTAATGATGTGACCCAAATAAGAAATGCGATCGAGCCAGAACTCGCATTTACTAAACTTGGCGTACAACTGGTGCTCTCTGAGAATCTGGAGGATAATTCTGAGATGCTGCTCGTGCTCTGCTTCACTCTTGCTATAGACCAGGATGTTATCAAGGAACACTATCACAAACTGATCCAAGTAAGGCATGAAAATACGGTTCATGAGGTCCATGAACACTGCCGGCGCATTGGTCGCTCCAAAGGGCATAACTAGAAACTCCCAATGCCCGTACCAAGATCTGAATGCCGTCTTCGGGATGTCCTGCTCTCTGACTCTGATCTGGCGGTATCCTGACCGCAAGTCTATCTTCGAGAAAACTGAAGCCCCTTTGAGTTGATCAAACAAGTCATCTATCCTCGGGAGAGGGTATCTGTTCTTGATTGTCACTGAGTTCAAGGTACGATAATCAACACATAGCCTAGACGTACCATCCTTCTTTTTCCCAAGAAGCATCGGGGCTTCCCAAGGCGATCCACTTGCACGAATGAATCCCTTGGTCCTGAGTTCTTCAATCATCTTGTACAAAATCTCCAACTCTGAAGGCGCCATTCTGTAGACTCGCTCTGATACTGGTGCTGTCCCGAGAATTAAGTCGATGGTGAACTCGATCTCCCGCTCTGGTGGCATCCCTGGAAGTTCCTCTGGGAAGACATCTGGAAACTTTTCAACTATCCGGGGCAACTGTACTCCTGCTACTGCCATCCGCAATACTGGAGGAGATGGCTCTACTGTGCCTCTGGAAAATGAAAACTCTGGCTCTCCGTGAATACTAAAGACAACTCTGCCAGCATGGCAGTCTATCCTAGCATAATGGTTCCTCAACCAATCCATACCTAGGACTACATCATAGTCTGCCATAGGGAACTCTATGAGCCTAGCGGGAAACTCTCTACCGCTAACTACGATCCGACACGAGGAAAATACTCGATCTACTCCCACAAGACCATTACCAGTAAGTATATTGAGCCTCACTGATAATGACTCGGGCTCCAATCCTATCCGTGTCGCGAATCGTGCAGACATGAATGAATGCGATACACCAGAATCAAATAATACAGATGCTGGAAACGTGTTGACAAGAATAGTACTTGCCACTACCTCACCTGGTGCAACTTCTTCTTCCATGGTCATCATCATAGCCTGACCTCTAGCTGCGGGTCCTCTCTACTGGAAACCCCTCTGTCGGTTCTGTGCTGGAGCCTGGGTGATCTGCTGCTGGTTCTGCTGCTGAAAGGCCTGGGCCTGAGGCAACAATGGCCTCGGGTACTGCTGCTGCTGCTGCTGCTGGACTGGAACTGGGGCTGGTCCTCTCACCGAAGAACTAGAAAGGTTGGATGATGATGGACCTCCCCTATTCGGGCAGGTCCCTATCTGGTGGTCTGCTCCTCCACAAGCCAGGCACAATCCCTGTGCCCGACGACACTCTGCCACTACATGGCCCGGCTTCCCGCAATGAGAACATCCCACCGCGAAAGACTGCTTCTGCTTCTGCTGCTGCGGGTACGTTGGGGTCGAATGCTGAACCGACGTCACTGAGGCCGCCCGCCTCGGAGTTCCAATGGTTATACCCCTAGCTGCCGGGGCTGGAGCTGAAGATTGGTGCATCTGGTTGTGGGACCGCTTCCTGCCTCCGGTCCTGTCCACAATTCTCCGGGAGGTATACTCATGCCTCCTTGCTGCCTTCAACACTGCATCGAACGTCTGGTGCTCGAACTGCTCCACAGCCAATAATATCTCTAAGTGCAGCCCTTGCTGGAACCGCTGAGCCCTATCGAACTCGGTTGCCACCAAGGTGGGGGCGAACCTACTCAGCCTAGAAAACTCGGTCGCATAGCCATCGACCGTACTGTCTCCTTGCTTCAAGTTGGTGAATCTGGTCTGCAGGTCGTACCGTGCTACCGCATCGAAGTACTTTGTCTGGAACCTCTCTCTGAACGTTGCCCAAGTGACTGGTGCTGCTAATCCTATGGCCTGAGCTGTCCACCAATCGCGAGCCAAGTCTAACAACTGTAGGCGTACCACCGCCACCTTCTCATTCTCAGGTGTCCTAGCTGCTTCTAGAACCACCTCGGTATCCTGAAGCCAAGCGTCCGCGGCAATCGCATCTTCACTGCCGTTAAAGAAGGGAGGGTTCAAGCGCTTGAAACTGTTGGCCGCCTGATTCCCTTGGGGACCTCCTCGGTTTAGTGCATCATGAACTTTCTGGTGCAAGGCGTCGCCTCGACGATCTTGGGATGCAAGCAGTTCTCTGATAAGCCCTACCAAAGGTCCCTTATCCTGTCTAGCTGGTTGAACGGGCGAAGCTGCCTGAACTGGAGGTTCTGAGCCTCCGGAAAGCATAACTCGGGAGGCTACTCCAGAGTGCTGAGCTTGATCTTCCTGGCGCTGGGGTGCTTGTCGAGCTTCCTCTGGCTGGTTGGCAGGTCCGAGAGTAATGTCGCTGAAGAAGACGACATAGGGAACAATAAAAAAAGGACCAGGACAGATCAATGATACAAGCAATGTGATCAGGTCGAGATTCTCAGGGATTTGAAGATACGAGCAGAGATCAAGGACGAATATTGATTGAGACATCTATTCGGTAAACTCTCACATTTCTTGAATGCCAAGACCTGCATGGGCCACCACTTAAACCATGTCATGCCCCAGAACCAGAATACTGGAGAGCGGGGGCAGACATAGCCAGCTATGTATATTGAAATAGAATACATCTCAACTATACGGTCACGGCTGTCTAGAAATGAGGGTTTACTACAAGCCAGCAGTCTCTTAAGGTCAAGCCTATTGTCTCAATCTCAAATAATTAACAGAGTTACAAGATATTAGAGCATCAAATATATATATATATATATAAGGCGTCCCAAATATTACATATTGGATGATCATGAATCTAGTCGTACAAAATGATGGGACTAGCAAGAGTTCAGTCATACATGATCAACCCTAGGATTTGTTAATCATGTTTACAGCCCGTAGGCAGACAGTAAGTAAATGTGCATCGAGCTAACAGGTGCTCGTCGGCTAAACGCCTCAAAAGAATAAATTTACATATAAGTGGGTGAAACAAAAAGGAAAACCCACTCTTGGCCCGGGTTCCGTCTAGTTGTCACCATTGGGCTGGAAGCTTGGTAGATCCTCGGGAGCTGCTCCGAAATCTGGCCACACAAAACCAGCTGGGTCAAACCACAAAAAGAGCAAGTGCCACAAAGGAGGCCACAAATAAGAACAAAAGCCAGCATATCAAAACATAAAGAATAAAAGGAAAGTACAAGTAATAAAGTACACAGGGCGATAAACGACTAGGGACGTGGAACCATTCCGGGAGCCAGGTTACAATCCTTAAACCAAACAAGAACCGGGGTTGTAACCCTTCGCCTGAATAGCTCACTGTCTCTACTTATTTATCGTTAAGATAAGTAAAACAATCATGATCAAGAGTTCCAGGTACAGGGGCTAGACAAGACTTAGACAGAGCTGGACACCATTCATTCACAATCGGCCAAGCAAGTACTACGGCTTACTACCTTAACTAACTAGGGTTATCACAAACCTAATTACTAACAAGATGCAAGTGAGAATTCCAGTCCCAAGCCCTGCAGACTATCCAGTTATCCTTCCGCGGGTTGAGAGTTATAGGTGGGTACATTGCCCGGGAGACAAATGTACCCTTAGGTGACTTAGAGGGTGCAACACATGACAGTGTGCTGGAAATGTGCTCTACTCGTCGGCAAGCTACAAGTCCATTAAAGCGCCCAGATAACGAGATTGCCTGTGACTGGAAATTCTCCATGTTCTAGTTTGATCTAATAATTAGCCTAATCCAATTTAGCGCGAGTCCCTGGCCGTGGTACCCAGGAAGTCACGTCCTAGACATGATGCAAGACAAGACAAGTGGATTGTACAAGCAAGCAAGCAGGAGCCCCCACGGTGTCAAGTTGATTATAGGAGTCAAGTTTACAAGTTACAAGTCAAGTCAAGTCAGGAGTGCGCCGCCACGGGCCACTATCAAGTTATCAAGATAAATCATGTCAGGGTACTGTCAGGAGTGCACCACTATGGGTCACTATCATGTCAGATTGATCATGTCAGGAGTGCACCACTACGGGTCACTGTCGTGTTATGCTAGTTCCTTGTCATACCAGGCCATGTACAATAGACATTCCAAATATATTAAGTAAATTCAAGTTCATGACAAAAGGCGTAAGGATATAAAATGGGCGTAAAAAATCTAATACAATATCAATATATTTAGGACTATAGAAGAGCCAGGCTTAAAGAAAATAAAACCAAATCTCCAAGAGCCAATGGTTTGCGCAAGGGGTTAGGGGGTTGGATTGCGCAGGAGTCAAGTACGCCAGGAGGCCAACTGCGCAGGGTGAGCTGCGCAGGGTACTAACTGCGCAGGAGTGAGCTGCGCAGGGTACCAACTGCGCAGGAGTGGATGGCGCAGCAGATGGATTGCGCACAGGAGGATTCCGCAGGGGTGGATTGCGCAATGGTCGATTGCGCAGGGGTTACTTTGCGCATGGCTGGCTTGCGCATGGCTAGCTTGTGCCAGCGCAATCTAGCGCAGCGCAAAGCACTGGCCAAGTGATTGCGCAATCGGCCATGCGCTAAGGAGCACAGGCCGGGGGTGCGCAATCGGCCATGCGCTAAAAAGCGCAAGGCAGAAGGCTGTTCTTCCTGGCCGAGAGCAAGTCCAAGAACACCAAGAACTTCAATTCTTCATAACTTAGCCAAATTAAAACCAAATCTAGATTTTCAAAGTTCTAACTTGAGTAAAATCGAATTCTCTTCCACATGGAAGCATCAAAATATGCAAAAATTAAAGCTTAATAGATCAAAACCAAGGAATTCCGAAAATAATCAAAACTTAGATCTAGAACAATGGAGACTCCAAATCACAAAATGTCAAGTTCTAAAGTTGATCTACATGTCCTAATCTATCAAATGGACAAATAAAATTGGGTGCTTATTTGTTGGCAAGGTGCACTTGCCTATGGGTTGGGGAGTTGTGTGTGGAGGAAGAAGAAGAAGAAAATTAATGGAAAGTAAAGAGGAGAGAGAAAGTTTGGTGGAGATATAATGAGGGTGGTTGTGTTGTGTTGAGGGTAGAGTATAGGTTAAAGTGTACCAATTCATATTAAACCAAACCTAATCAAACCAACCCAATTCCACAAAATAAAACCAAGCCATGGTCCAAAACCCATTTACGAGAAACCAAAATCCGCAAGTCGAGAAAATAAAATACGTGCCAAAAATCAAATTACGAGTACAAATACGAAATACAGGAAATGGGGGTGACACACATGGACAGTCGTATGCGGCCCAAGCGGAGGCTCCTCCATACGGCTCACGAAGACTAGCCCCATGCGGCTCACGAAGACTAGCCCCATGCGGCTCACGAAGACTATCTTCATGCAGCTCACGAAGACTATATTCAGGCGGCTCACGAAGACTAGCCCCATGCGGCCCACAAAGACTATCTTCATGCGGTTCACGAAGAAGGCACCCATCATGCGGTCATATACATTCATGCGGCTCAAATCATTACCATACGGTTCAAATGTTCAGGGGGCCACTCTCAAGCAGCCTGGACACATGGCCAGCCTTATGCGGCTCAATAAGGAGCAACCTTCCTGCGGCTCAGATTTCTGCAATGGCAAGACACGTGGCATGATAGCGGGGCACGTGGCATCAGATTGATCGAAATCTCTCAACAAATCCTAATAAAATATTGGGATCAAATCAGATCATTTACAAATAAGCAAATTAAAGACACGTGTCAAGAAATCCGAGGTTGGCATGACAAATCAGAAAGATTTATGTCAATCATCATTAATTACCCACAAAAGATTTGATGCAATCATATTTATTGCTCAAATCTCGATGAACGGCCCAGATCGAGTGATTCTTAGCCGCCGACTTTCAGGAATGGGCAATCATTGTAAACCCTAATGAGGCTTCCCACTCCTATAAATAGCAGGGTGTCATTCTCTTGCGAAAAGACACACACACAGACATATAGAGACAGAGACAGACATACATACACAGAGAGAGATATACAGAGCGACATATACAGAGAGAGCCAGAGAGCCAAAGAGAGAGCCTGAAGAGAGAGCATTTCTTCATCAACGCCAAGCAGTTCTTCTACAGAGCCAAGGCTGCACCCGATCATCCAAGGAGTAAGACAGAGCTGCCGTCGCTTTCTCGAGCCTCTACCGTCATCCCCCAGAATCTAAAATAAACAATTGTACTTAAATTACTGTATCTAGGTTTTCGTCCCTAGGCTTTTTTTGTACAAGCGAGTTTGTATTGTGAAGTAAAAGTCCAGTCCTCCGATAATTGTTCTGTTCTTTTATATTTCATGGAAAACAGTCTCCTCCCAGACTTCCTCCTTCAACTACTCCTTACAAAGAGCACTATTTAGTGTAGCCAACGCCTTCTGATCATTGACCATATGCCTCAACCTCTTGCTGGCGACGAACTTGTAGCACTTCCGGATCGCCTGATCTCTGTGTACCGACCACCAGTACAACTTCTGCAAATAAGGACAAATAAAAACAAATAAGAAAATATTTAAGAAATGTTGTAAATAAAGACGATATTATTTAGACATACCTCAAGCATCTTGAGCCAAATTATCGTCTATCAACTGGGATGTCCTCGAAGATCAGATAGGGACAATGGAATTGACGACACATCAACTCGCCCAAATCTCTACCAGCCTGGATCGAAAAGAACCTAGAATAAACAAAATAATGTACGATTAGATAAGAAATAGATTATAAATAAATGTGTCTTCTAACAATTATATACTTACGTCGTTCCATCGACCCACAGCTTGGGATGAGTGATGTTGGCTGGCCGCTCTGGTAGAGTAGGAGGGTCTACAAACCCTGGTTGACGTATGTACCCTCCACGATCGACCAAAAGGCCAGGATATGGGTTTGCCGCAGTAGGAGCGACAGGTGTAGTCTCCGGCGTTGAAGACGGGACACCAGCACCGGTAGGAGTAGATGCTGAAGGAATATCAGGGCTAGCTTTGCCGACCGAAGAACGAGTGAACGATGGAGATAAGCCATCCTCCTCATCAACCAAATCGTCCTCGCTAACTCCTCTGTGATCTGCAGCCGGAGTACTAGGAGGAGCAGGAGGGCGGGTCGACCGAGATCCTCGACGTCGTGTACGGCCTCGTCCCGCCATATATAAATCTGAAAGAAATAAAAAGTGATGTGATGATACAAATAATTAATACAAATCTAATAGAAATTAAATAAAGGTATGTTGATACAAATAATCAATACAAATCTAATAGGTAATACATACTAATCTTCTTCATCTTCTTTGTAATCCAAATCTTCTTCATTTTTACTATCACTTCCACTTTCACCTTCATCTTCAAATTATTCCACCACATCCGATACGTCCATTTCAGACTCCTCCTCTACATGAGGTAAGTCCTCTATGTTAAGCTCTTCATCAACTACATCATCCTCTACAGTAACGTCAACCTCCATGTCGTCAACGCCGGCTAAACTCATATATGTTGGTTGAGGCATGACTACCTCATCCTCCTGGTATGCTTAATCTCCAATATTATATGTACTTTTTGCTTTAGTTTTTTATACAGCCTGCCAATCATGAGTAGTGCGTCGTCGACTAGGATAACTCTTGTAGTACACTTGGACCGTTTGACTAGCCAACATAAATGGTTCGAAACCTACATATCTTTTTCCTTATTTTACATCAATAACTCCGAAATTCTTTGTGTAATTAGCCTCCTCATCGACAAATGAGTGATTGATAGGCTTATCAGTGGTTCTAAATTTGAAACCATTGATGGTATATCCATCCCAATATTTCACCCTCTTGCTTGGTCCGATAGCTAGTGCTCGAAGTCTTTCGTCGGTCAATTGTGTGCCAGGACAAAAAACCTAAAACATCACGTATCATAACGTCATTAGGATAAAGCTCTTTCGTCGGTCAATTGAATTTAGAATAGTTAAATGATACTAATCCTTATATAGTTATGGAACCACAACAAAATTTTTTTGTCAACCTCTCTAGCAAGATCATCATCATCAATGCTAGGTCTCTCCATTTTTTATCTCAGCTCTAAAAATACTATGATAAAAACGAGAAAAGTTAGAGAAAGTTTTACAAGTATATCGCAAAATTGGAGTATAACATAGCAAAATTATGTCTCTTACTTCTCTATATCTTTCATCTCCTCTATACCACTATTTAGGCAGATATACTGATGAGCGGCTTCAAACTCATCGTCCTCCAGCCACAGTAACTTAGAAGCACTTGTAGGCTTGCCACCAACATTAAAGATAGTACGGATTCCATGATTCGGTTCATCGACCTCACCTTCATCATTTCTTGTAGCTCTATTCCAGTTTGTTTTGACATGAGTATCGAAGTAGATTGAGCATAAGTTTGAGACCTCCTCAATAATATATGCTTCGTATATCAAAGTTTCTACATGAGTCGTATTGCCCACCTTCTTATTCAGGTGATGTAGATATCTATAAATAATATATTCAATATTAGAACTATTTGAATAAAATAATTATTAGTACTAGATAATTAAATATTTTATAACTCTCAAATGGATACATCCATCGATAATAGACGGGAGCACCGATACGTGCTTCGTATGCAAGATGAATCGGCAAATGTTCCATACTATCAAAAAAGCCGGAAGGAAACACCTTTTCTAACTTGCACAATGTCAATACAATCTTCTCTTCAAGTTCAAAAAATGTTGCACCGTCAACTTACTTGAACACAAATCTCTAAAGAATATAGATAACTCGGCCAGCAGACCCCATACTTGAGATGACAACATCTCTCTCAGAGCGATAGGAAGTAAACGCTCCATGAACACGTGGCAATCATGACTTTCCATCCCTATCAGCTTGCGTTCGTTGAGATCGACACATCTTGCCAGATTTGACCCGTAACCGTCAGGTAATCTCAATTTTATAATCTAATTGCATATTATCAATTTATCTTTCCTACTCAGTGTAAATGGTGCTGAGGGCTTGACCCAGCTATCATTGGATCTTCATGATAGATGTAACTCTAGACGCCTACAAATAATTTCCATGTCCTTTCTTGGTTTGGGATTATCTTTCATTTTTCCTTTGATATCCATCACCATATTGAAGATGTTGTCGAATATATTTTTCTCAATATGCATGACATCAAGATTGTGTCTTATGTGATTGTCCTACCAATAAGGTAAATCCCAAAAGATACTTTGATTTGTCCAATTATGGCTATGTCCAAATCCTTCTAAGTTATGGCCTCATCTAGGATCTTCCTTTACAGTCGGCAAATCCTCTACCTCTGCCCAAATGATATCTCCAGTCAATCTCAACACGGGAGGAGTTAGTTCCTCTTTACCAGCTCTGAAGGCATCCCTCTTCTTTCTTCATTGATGGGATATAAGAAGGAACTGACGAGGGCAAAAAAAAAGCTTTTCCTCCATTCTGAAGGCAGAATGCCTTACTCTTTTCCATACATATCAGATAAGACATACTACCATGAGTACTCCACCCAGATAACATTCCGTATACTAGAAAATCATTGATGGTCCACATCAACATCGCTCTCATCTGAAAGTTCTGCTCCATCGATATATCATACGTCTGAACTTCAAACTACCACAATTGTTGAAACTCGTCCACCAATAGCTGAAAGTAGATATCGATGTTCTTCTTTAGATTTTTTGGACCGAGCATGATAAGTGTCAAGAGCATATAAGGAGTCTTCATGCACATCTATGGTGGTAGATTGTAATAGGTCAAAATCACCGGCCAACAAGAGTACTGAGCCGCCGACTATCCAATATAAGTGAATGTATCAGAACATAAAGCCAACCGAACATTCCTAGGCTATGTAGCAAATCTAGGATGACATCGATCAAAATACTTCCATGCCTCTCCATCAGATGGATAAGATAATTCTCCTTCATCTATCTTCCGCTCTTTACTATGCCATGTCATGTGTTCTGTAGTATTCGAGGACATATACATCCTCGGTAGCCTCTTTGTGATCGACAAAAACTGCATGTATTTATAGGGGCACAATCTTGCTCGTGCAGTTGATTTTTCTTTGTCCCGAATAGGCTTGTACCGATCCTCATGACAGAAAATACATTAGCCTTTATCATTGTTCTCCTTGTAGTACAAGATGTAGCCGTTTCGACAACAATCTATCTTTTCGTAGCCTAATCCGAGTTTCCGTATCATCATCTTCGATTTGTAAAATTGTTTTGGCAAGTCCTTCGCTCCTTTTGGTAGCAACTCTCTAACAAAATGAATTAAGTCATAGCATTCTTGCGGTAAGTTAAAATCAGACTTGAGGTTCAACAACCACATCACCACCGACAGGGCATAATGAGAATCACAACCCGGATATAACAGAGTATCGACATGGTTTAACATATCATAGAACTCCTTTGCAACAACATCGGATCCTCCGGATCAAAACTTGGACCGGCACAAGCCGTATTAAATACCAACTCATGTGCCAAGTTTCGATACCGATAATAGAAGTGGTCTCCAAGAGTGGGGTCTCCCACCTCTGTATTGAAGGAGGACTGATATTGTGGAACCAAAGGTTCTCCTTGAGCAGTCCACTCGTTGTAGTTCGGTACGAAATCCTTCTTGTAGAGGTGCTCTCTCACGAGATCTACCGCTTTGAATGGTATATTACGACAATTGACACAAGGGCACTTTATGAGCCTTTCGTACATGAAATAAGGTTGGCTACTAGCGTATCTCAAAAATTCCTTAACGCCCGCCTTGAAATCATCCTTCAAACCAATCTTGCTCTCATGTCGCCGATTGTACATCCACGGACGGTCAACTAAATATCGACTCATTGTTCAAACAAATTCTACACTATTTACCATATATTGGGTAAATACAAGTAAAAATTAATTTACTACCTAATTCCTATGAGTATCGATATCGAAATCGGTATCAGAAAATTCCTATGAGTATCGATATCGAAATCGGTATGATCAGACAATTCCTATGAATATCGATATCAAAATAGGTATCAGACAATTCCTATGAGTATCAATATCGAAATCGGTACCATATCATTCCTATGAGTATCGAGAAGGAGATAGGTATCGGTCGTATTAGATCAGTATCGGCCATATCTGATAGGTAACTATCGTATCGAATTAGTATCGGCCGTATTCGATTGGTATTGACCTTCAGATAGGTATCAATTTTGATCCGATTGGTATCGGTCGTATCCGATTTTGTAACTTTCGAAAGATATATGATAAATTTCATATTCAGATACCGTGTCAACCTATATGAATATTTAGAGCTTGATGATTGGCCTTCATCGCTTTAATTATATAATATTTTATTCTCTCTTCTTTATAATTCTATTATTGGGCTCTTAGAATTTTTGTGATCAAGTGTGTCCTAAACTTTTGCGATCCAATGTGCCCTAAATTTTAATTTTTTTATATAGAATTTTTACGATCCATTGTGTCCTAAAATTTAAATTTTCTAAATAAACGTCCTAAAATTTAAATTTTCTAAATAAACAATCTTACTCCAAATTCAAATCCATGCAACCAAATTTTCAAAAAAAATTAATGAAACAAATATAAATTAAATTAGTGTTATACCTGCGGTCGGAGAGGAGGAGGAGAGGGTCTGCGACGCCGTTGGGGAACGAGGGGGTCTGCGCCGCCGTGGAATGTGGGTCGCACGCCTGAACGGGGGTGTCTGTGCCGCCGGTCGACAAAGAATGAGAGAAGAAGGGGACTGTCATGAAGGAGAAGGAGGAGGAGGAGGAGGAGGAGGGGTTCGACCGCCTGGGATGGGGTAAAGGTCGGTAAAGGAGGGGTCGACCGCCGGGGTGGGGGGCAGTGAAGGAGGAGTTGGAGGGGTCGAGGCCAGAGAAGGAGGAGGAGGTTGGGGTTGGGGTTGGGGTTGGAGGAGTCGGGGAAGAGGATTTGTAGGGAAAATTTTGGGGTGAAAATTTTAGAATGAGAAAGGAGTTAATGTTTCACTTTTACTCGTGTCCAGCGACGGAATAGTCCGTCGCTAATCAGTCGGTAAAAGTATAGCGACAGATTTGTGACAGAAATAGTGACGTCTTTCTATACTGTAATTTACATAAAAGATCAGTAGCTATTCAGTCAGTAATCTGTCACTGATTAGCGACGGATTAACTGGCGTCGGCAAGTTTTGTCCCTAATTAGCAATATTTTTGTAGTGCACCACCACTAACATCCCTACCAGCCCAACCACCATGGCCGACCCCCTCCACTATATTCCGACAGCCATCATCCACCACCTTCCGTCCTCCATCCACTCTTGCAACCACCACGAGCAGCCTCGCACCCCCTGTCCCCAGATCCATCGACGCTCATTCACTCCGCCTGACTTCCGACCACCGTACACCACCATTTATCTCCTCCGACCCGACCAAGATTTTCTCTCTTTTTTTTAACAACCCTCCACGCAGGCATCACAGCTGCTGTCATCATCGCCACCACCCTACTACCGAGCGCTCACCACCGCAACCGGCCAGATCTTGCGGTTGCCGCCATTTTCTCCCCTCGACCACTACCACATATAAGTATCACCACCACAGAGAGGGAGAGAGACCTAGCTTACCTCCGCCGTGCCCTGCCAATCTAGTGGTCACATCTTCTATCTTCCTCAGCACCCCGCCGTCGGATCCCGTCGGCAAGCTTCGTGCGCCGTGCTCTCTAAAGGGTCACGCCGATCTTTCCAGTGCCTCCATCTTCCAGCATCACCGCTGCCAGCAGCCCACCACCTCACCAACCGCCGGCGACCCCCCCGCTTGGTGAGCCCCCTTCTCACTCGTCTCCCCTCTTTCTGTCTCTCTCTGAAACATATTAGTTTGATTTCAAATGAGTTCAACAGCGAACACCCCCCCCCCCGAAATCAGAAGCTGACCGAGTAATAATTTATTATTTTTAGTTTCATTTTTATTCTCATTATCATTGTCATTTCTACTAACAAATAGGATTAAGGTTGTATTCAGGTTTGGGCTATAAATATATATGTATGCAACTGTATATAAATTGTATCCTCATATGTATGTATGTATATATATTGTTGAAAACGTATATAAATGTATATACATTGTATTTTATTATTATTATTGGTATTATTAGTAGGGATGTTTATTGGAAAATTATAAAATATGTAAAATATTTCTAAAATATTATTACTAAGTTTTGACCTAAAATCCTATTTGACAAGTTGGAGATTTACTAACACCATGTTTATATATATATATATATATATATATATATATATATATAATTTTTTTTTTTTTTTTTTTTTGGGGGGGCCCGGTGGGGTCCGGGGGTGAGGGGGAGCCCGGGGGGGGGGAGGGGCAGGGGTGGGGGGGTGTCCGACAACGGGTGCCACCCGGGGCCGCGGCCAAAGCCGCCCAGCCACCCCGGGTGGAAGGGGTGGCTCGAACCCAGCCCATCCCTAGGGGAGCCAACCCTCCTAACCACAAGAGCTAGGCCCGCCGGACTTATATATATATATATTTTATATATATATATATATATATATATATATATATATATATATATATATATATTTTATATATATATATATATATATATATATATATATATATATATATATATATATACTAAATGGTATTTGCTAAATTATAGGTTTACCTCTAGAAAAGATTTCCTAAATTTATTTGTATCAAATATAATGTATTTATTTACATTGGAGATAAATTATATAAAGTATGTTTTAAGATATTATAAATAAGTACTTTTTAATACAAGTATATTTATACATATACTTGCCCTCGTGATTAATTTCTTAATCAGTTTCTTAAATCATCTCTAAATCATGACTAATATAGTCATTTACTTTCATGATCTTGAACTTCTCTCCAATCTCGATATTCGTACTAACTCTGGATCTGGACTACTACCCAAACTAGGCTATTTGGACTATTCTAGACTCGATGGAATGACTCGTGTCATTATTTGAAAACATCTTGTGGAGCACAACATCGGTATCTATTTAATGTCGACAAGTTCGTGTCGTACATGTCGACTCCAACTAAATTGAGGCAAGTACATTCTCTCATAATTTTCCATTTTTTTTATTTTCTATGTTTCATGTATTTGTTGTAGCTATCCTTGATTTCTTGACATATTGGTCACACGGATTGGTATTGTCTGGATCCCGTCATGAGATGTTATTCCTTGTATGTCTTGGTATATCTTGTGCAAGTCTTGTCCTTGTTCTTGTGCATTGTATGTACACGATTCCTGCGAAGGCTCGTAACCTTCTCAGAGAATCCGTGTCATAACATGTCATGGTTGGATGCACTGTATCAGTCGAGAGCAGAGAGTAGTAGTATAGATATGTGGTCAATACCCTCCTTGTGCATATATTATTTCCTTGTGAGTGTTAATCATACACCTCACTTATGATTAACTAGGCCAGTAGACCTTGTGCAAGTTCCGAAGTCGATCACATGTCGAAGCTAGTACTTACTCACATAGTTAGTATAGATTCTTGACTCATATACATGATATAACCTGCTTTACTCTTATTTGCTCTAGTTTACAGTTTTGCCATGCCATGCTACTTTCATGTACACTTTACTTTTTCTCGTATATTCTCTCTATTTACTGTTACATAGTCTTTATCATTTACTGGTAACTGTTGTTAGTGATGTGCTCGTTCCAATCCTGACTGGATAACTATTTTTTAGGTAATGTTATGTCCCATACTTTGGACTTCATAATGACAAATCTCGACGTTCTTTGGATCGTGAGTTGACCTCTTGAGAGCTCTAGGTCATATTATTTTCTAGATTTATGTCTTATTCATCGGATATGTCTCTGATACCTTTCTTGATATATATGATCATTTTATAGATTCCATTGTTGTCTTTCTTTCATATCTTCCTTAGCTGTATGTGATTTGAGTACATGATGATTTAGTGGATTATAGAACTGTTTAGATATATTTTGCTTGGTACTTGACAACGTTCTACCGCCGATACTGCGGCGTAGGCTGGACGTGGCCCACGTACTCGTGTCCAAATATCCGTATGCGGGTCGTGACATACTCCATATTTAGGTCTTCGAGACATCGTATCGGATACTGTTGATATTTTACACCGAATCTTAGGTGAGTACATTCTCCGATAATTTCCTGTTTATGATATCTTCTATATTTCTTGTATTTAGTGTAGATATTATTTATTTCTTAACACGTTGGTCACACGAATTGGTATTATCTGGATCCTGTCATAAGATGTTATTCCTGTCTTGATTTAACCTTTGCGAGCCCTGTTCTTGTTCTTGTGAATTGTATAGACACCGATTCCTGCAAAGGCTCGCGACCTTCTCAGATAATCTCGTACTGTAACGTACCATGGTTGGATCTACTATATCAGTCAGAGGCAGGGAATAGTATAGATATGTGATCATACCCTTCCCGTGCATGTCATATTTCCCTGTAAGTGTTAATCATACACCGCACATATGATTAATTAGGCCATATATTCCTTTGCAAGTTCCCAAGCCGATCACATGTTGAAACTAGTACTCACTCATATAGATAGTTTATTTCTTGACTCTTGTACATGATACACCCTATTGTCTTACTTTTATACTTATTTACAGTTTATTCATGCCGTGTTACACTCCTGTACATGTTATTTATCTTGTATATTCTCTCTATCTACTATTACATAGTCTTTATCATTTATTGGAACTGTTATAAGAAATATACTTTGCTCCAATCTTAACTGGATATAGTTTTCAGACGAGACTGATGACGGTTGCCCTACCAATTACGGGCCATAGGACGTGGTAGGCATAGATCCAGAGACTTTGATTCAGGAGGGTCTAGCCCCAGCCGAGGAGACATATTTAGCGACTCATTTAGGCAAGATTTGTACTAGATTTGTCTCCAATTGGTGACTCTTGGCCTGTTATTGTTTAAGACTTGTATTTGAGATTTGTTAACTCTTAGACTATGTGGATTTGTATTATTTTTATGTTAGACTTTCTCTGAATTTTTATTTCATGCCATTATTTTTTTATCGTGTCATTTATCTTTCATATAGATTATGAATGAGTATGATCATATCTTTACTTGTCCTCTGTTCGGAGATGATTATCTTGATAGTTTATGATATTTATATTGTTAGCTAGTATAGTAGAGCTAGACAGTATTGGCCCATTGGTTAATGATCACACCTGATTTTGATAATCAATGTCAATTTTGGTCGATATGCAAAATACTACTGCTACGAGTTCACAGGTTTCAGTTAGAAGAATATGCATCCTAAATCTGTGTCCTACTGCTACAAACATCGTGTCATCAAGCACCAAACGTCCTGGAATCAAGATCAAACTTTTTTATATTTTCTTCTGTATTTTTATTTTTATTGAGTCTGGAAAAAATATGTACAGTTGATAAGGATCGGTGCTGGCTTAGGTTTTTTTCAGTCCACCAACAAAAATTAGCCTACCTATTCATATATATAAATCCAAAAGACCATACTTCAAAAAGCCCAAAACCCAACCAAATTTGGCCTAAAACAGTTCTGTTTGACCTTAACAGAACTCGTGCAGAACTCAGCCCGAGTTCGGTCTAGGTCAGCTCAACCAATTTTTGAATCCCCTCCAAATTTGCATCCAAGGTTCGAATACAAGATTTTTGCATTCAAACTCAGCCCGAACTCTGTTCGAATTCAGTCTACAAAAACACTTTAAATAGAGAAGAACTTTTCTATTTCCAAATCACTCATTCACTTATTCCTTCTCTACTCTATTTATTCTAAAGTGTTTTCCACTAGCCAAAGCTTTCAAGTCAAGCCTATACCACTCTTAGCCAAAGCCAGTACAGTTATGTTCATTCTAGAGTTTTGGTATTAAATAGTTGTATCGGAGGCTGTATTTAGAAAATGTTTCAGTTTTTAAAATTGTCCTTCGGAGTCGATCGTGCGCTCGTCACCAAGCACGATGTTGTAAGCGACTCGAAGCTTTCAATTATCTTGTACCATTGTAGATTAACATCGAGATAGAGTACTCTAGACTGGACTAGTCCTCTCAGAGGAAAAATAATATATATCGTTGTGTCACTGATTTTGATCTTCTTGACTCCTACTTTACCACAATTTATTAACTGTTATTTATCTGCCATAGTATATAGTTTTGAATTTTTTTAATTCGTGATAATTTTTGCTGCACATGCACACACTCTATTCACCCCCCTTAGAGGTGCTCAATGATCCTACAATTGGTATTAGAGCAGGTTATATATATATATACATAACCATCTAGAAAGTATATATCTATGGCAACCGTTAAATCGATATTCAAAAGTGAAAGGCAATCCATAAATAGACCCCCACTATTTGATGGAACGAATTATACCTACTAGAAAACACGAATGAGTTTCTTTCTAATGTCACTGGACTTCGATCTTTGGTCGATAGTTATAGACAGTTACAAGAAACCGCCTGGAATAATGATTGATGGTGTATTAGTAGACAAGTCTTATGACAAATACACGGAGCAAGAAAAGACACATGCTAATCTAGATGCACGAGCCATCAATGCACTATTCTGTGCAATTAACAAAATTGAGTTTAATCGTGTATCAACCTGTATGACATCTAATGAAATTTGGAGACTTCTTGAGGTAACTAATGAAGGGACATCCCAACTGAAGGAATCCAAAATCAGTAGATTGATACAGGAATATGAATCTTTCAAGATGAAAGCTGGTGAGTTAATTACACAGATTTTTACTCGTTTTCTTGATATTACTAATCCTTTACAATCTCTTGGTAAGGATTACCACAATCATGAAAAGATCATAAAGTTTTGCGGGCTCTAACAAATAACTTGAAATCGAAGGCCACTGCAATCATAGAAGAAAACGACCTCACCACGATGATATTGGAAACATTGATGGGCAAGCTAATGACCCATGAGTTGGACTTGTAAGAGTTTGAAGAAGCAACTCCCAAAGAAAAATTTATTGCCTACAAAGCACAAGCAAAAGAGTCTCACGCAATGATTCGGACAAAAAAGATTCCGATGGTGATGAACAAGCCCTGTATTAGGGTTATATACTAAAAGCATCACTTTCGTATTAACTTTATTTTCTTAAATTTTGAATGAGAAATACATGCAAATGTTTGCATATTGTATTTGTTGCAAGTGTTAATGCAAGCGTCTGATATTCTATATTATAAATAATATATTGTGTGGTGTCACACAGAAGATCATATTGTCAGTTACCTAGAACATATAAATAGTTCACAACCATGATAGACTTGGACAATCCAGTAGAAAGGTTGTAGTGTAATCTGGTATTAGTCTATCTTGACTATAGGTTTATACTAGTACACTTTGTGTGTATTGAACATGACCACTTGAGGTTGTTCTCTTTGTACTAACTACAGAAAAGAACAGACACCTCTGTTATTATGGATGCCTGTGCTCTTAATTCGGATATAATAACAGACATATATATGCAATGTATATTACTTTAACTCATAAAAGAGTGGGACTCATTATGGGTCAACAACCTCTATGAATTGGGTAATAACATTGTATGTATGATGGGCTGTTGATTATAAAAGAAATCTATGTCACGATACATCGGGTTGATGATGTCCCCTTAAGGAGCTCATAATGATTGTCATGTAGACCCTGCAGGTGGATTATATCCGACATGACAAATAAAGTTGAGTGGTACTACTTAAGGATAAAAGATGTCAATCAATATAGTTGTCAGTAACTTAATTTGATCGACGGACATTCGGTATCTTAACATGGAGAGCCAAATAAGCATATAATAAAAGGAGCCCACAATCATAATTTGGGATTAGAAAGGTAGTGCAATAATAGCTCTTTACTGGACCGAGCTATTGTTAATGGGCTTAGGTTGTGTGTTCGGGCTGAACACGGGTTACCTAGATCCATTAGGAGACATAACCCTAATTTTTTCTCATGGTCCCTGACGTAGCCTTATATATATCCTCTATTCTCTGACCGTCAAAATTTTATCAAAAAATAAGAAGCCTTATCTAAATTCGTGATCCATGTAAGGAGAGAAAGTGAGGCTGCCAAGGAGAAGAAAAGGTTGGAAGATCATCGTCCACACGACATCCAATCTGAGGAAAGAATACATGCAAAAGATCTTGGGGTCGTGAGTGCTCGAGGTTGCTGGATAGTGTCTTCTTCTTTTCGTCGTAGGTATAATTCGTGAATCCTAGTTCCGCTATGAAGGGTTAGAACACGTCTTGTTCTGTTAAACTTCCATCGATCAATACGCACACCAAACTAGGGGTCCTGGGAATCCCCAGTTCCATCAATTGATATCAAAGCCACCTTGGATCTGCGTATTGATTGATACATCCATGTTGTCCAATAAAACTTGCATTGTGTAATAGTCGATAGATGTAGATATGTTCTAACTCGGTTTTACAGGCATCTTAGATCCAACTATTATTGTCTAATGCATGCTTTGTTTGTGTTATTTTAAACCATAGACATGTCGTGGATGTTGTTGTTGTTGTGGATGTAATTAAAATCATGATGGTTGATCGTGCTTATAATTTTAATCTTTCAATCTAGATTATGTGTGAACTCCTTCGGGAGGCATAGGATTGATGTAATTTTAATTATTTTTTGATCAATCGTGATGGTGGTGGCGGCTATTTCTGACGCCGGATGAGATGTTGGTTTTAAGCAGTCCAGAGGCAGACGGATGATTTTCGATAACGGAATCGACAACCAAAACCTAAAAAAAAAATTGGGGCACTGCCCTGAACCCCGCGATCTGACCCGGACCCCGAATAAATCTGCGCAGCACCAGATTTTATATTCGAATGGTTGAGGACGGAGCAGAAAAGATGACCATAATAGTTGGATATTTTTTCTTCTGTTTATTATCATTTTTCTTTTTCTGAATATGCATGTTTATTATTCTGTGAATGTTTTTTTATAAAAACTAAGCCTGCATTAATAATAGACAACATGGACATAATATCAACTAGTAGTACAACCCTCATTATTAAATAACTAAGTAGGAGAGGGAATTTATTTAGTATAAATCCTATGGTCTCCATTACTAGTTTGTAGGTGATGTAATTATACTTGCATGTTGGCTTTAGTGCCTTCCTCCATATCGTATGAGTATAATTATGGATCACCAGTACAAACTTCCTTAGGGATATTTATAGAAAATTACTTAGTATGTGTTCACTTCTCCATCTGAAGGAACTCATTACAAGGTAGTGGACTTAGTATTAAGTAATGGTATACACTTAGATACAAATAATGGTATCCTCTCCATCGGAGTCACTGCTATTATTTGTATGACCAGAGCAAGACCAACAGATTAATTTTATTTGTCATAAAGTTATGTTGACATTATAGTAAAATTAATAGGAAAAACCTACTTGAACAAAGTTGAATTTGTATACGTCCGTACTATCGTGGCATGCTAAATTCATGGTGTTCAAAGTGTTGGTGAATTTTTATTATTGTTTTGAGGAAATCAATATTTTACTAATTCAAAGGTTTTTTGCCCAACATAATTTTTATTTAAGTGATTCTCAGGATTTCAAAAATGGGTTCTTTCAGTCAACTTATGGTGATTCTTAAAGAAAACAAACTTACTGGACCTAATTATATTGACTAAAAACGTAATTTGGACATTGTCCTAACTGCTAAAGAGTACAAATATGTATTCAATGAGGAATGCCCACCTAAGCCTGATGCTAATTATGGTAAAGAGGTCAAAGCGGCTTATAAGAAGTGGATAAAGGCAGATGAGATGGCACGATGTTACATTATGGCATCTTTGTCAAATGTACTGCAACATCATCATAAGGCCATAGCTACAGCTTATGACATGATGTATTACCTCAAGGAACTCTTCGTACATCAGAGTAGAGCAGCTAGGCAGTTTGCTATGAAGTGTTTGATGAATACAATAATGGTTGAAGGTATGCGAGTAAGGGATCATGTTCTCAAGATGATGGGTCATCTGAATGAGATAGAGATCCTTAGAGCTGAAGTCGATAGAGAATACAAGGTCAATATCATTCTCGGGACTCTGCCTAAAAGTTATGAAAATTTTTGCCTTAACTACAACATGAACAAAAGGTTTTATAGTTTGTCTAATCTTATTGAAGACATGAAACATCTACTACTGGTAATACGGAAAAGATAGACAAACTTAAATTGGACTATCATGAGGCTATCCTCATCATAGAAAATAAAAAGAAAAAGACTATACCAAGGTGCAAGAACTGTATGACATAGAGAAGAAGAGACACTTAGTCACTAAGCAAAGACTTACGGATATGACAGCTAAATTCGAGGAGTCTTGTACTACCTCTAAAAAGTTAGAGATCAAGTTAGGCAAACAGGTCATCCCTGTTACACGGACTAAGGTTAGTCCTAATACCAGGCATATACCAAAAATGACTAAACCAAATAAAGCACCTAAGCAACATGCTTATCACAATTATGCTTTCACATAAAGGTTTCTAATAAAGACACATGAGAATGTCAACACAGAAACAAAGAGCACAATTTCAAAAATTACATGCACATATTGTGGTACACACGAGCACATATCATAGTATTGTAGAGCTAGAAAGCTTGTTGTTTGCAAAAACAAAAGTTGATTTTTATTTCATAAACTTTGTAAGAAGATTACAAGAATTCTGGGAAAGTACAACTATAGGAAACCGATCTGAAGACGATCGCTTTATCCCTTGGACGATGTGAACTTTGAAGACTGTAGCCTCTGAAGATTGCAGCAGCACTTTGGCAAGAACTTCTGATCTCTGGTGATGACTTGAATATGTGTGTGATAATGAAGACTTGAAACTCTATTTATAGAGTTCTGGAAATAACTAACTTTTAGTTATTCTGAGTTGCGCATGATGGATTGCGCAGACTTTGGATTGTGCAATCAATGAACTGCACAGGCAGTTACTCGATCGTGGACCACCTGTATGTGACGCATGGTATTGTTTGATTGAAATACGCTTGGTCGTGTACAGACGGTTACCACATGGTGAGTAATTGATGGCATGTATGCCACGTGTACATTTTCAGTTGTCTTGATGGAGTGTGCCACATGAATTGTGCTGGCTACAGATTATGCTGTAGAGAGTCTGGCAAATTGTGCTGCATGTACAGCTGTCCTCGAGCGCTGTGCTGCACGATAAATGAACAGTTTCCTCGTTCTTCGGGCTGTCAGTTGTCAGAAGATCTGATTCTCTGTTAGATAATGATGACGAGGCCACGTCAGCTTGCACACTTGGATGAGTGCGCAGTTCAGCCTGCACAATCGAGTTGTTGCACAATCTGTCTCCTGTGCAGTTTACTTGAAGGATGCACAATTTGATTTTCATGACTTCTTTGATGGGTGCAACTTAATTTTTAGGACCTACAAGACCCCCTTCAAAGTTTTCGAAGTTTGAAAATATTCAAAGCTTCGAAATACTTTGAATTTTGATTTTAAAATCAAGTTGCGCAAGTAATGCCCTGTCTGCGCAATTGGAGGAATTAGTTCCTATTTCTTCGGCACAATCTGAGGCATCTGTTTACTTTCGAAAAACTATAAATAGTTCTCTTTTTTCTTTCTGTCATTCTTTACTTGTTTCCACTTTATTCAAGAGAGAAAATTCTCGAGCCCACTCCGACTCTTTTCCTTCTTCTCCGTCGACTTCAATGGCTCCGAACCGTTCCGCCGCCGACAAGGGCAAAGCCCCCGCCGAGTCTTCGACTCGGGCTGTGCCGCGCATTTTACAACACGAAGTCTGTCATCCCGCACTGCAAAGTAGTCGCTCGATCAAAAACCCTTTTTAGGGTTCTTCGACATGATTGAATCTTCAAACCTATCTCTTTTTAGAGATTTGGTTATATTGCGCCGTCCTGTTTAGGGTTTCGGTTGCACAAACCCAATAGTTTTTATTTTTATGAAGACTATTTTCTTGCGCAATCGGTTGGAAAGTGCTGACAAATGTTCAGCGCAATCTGCTGATTTGTGCAAGGCTATCCAGCGCAAACTGATGCTTTGTGCAAGTTGTTCAGCGCAATCTGATGGATTGCGTAAGTGGATGAATTGGCGCAGCTGGATACTATGCGTATGTAGACTGTATTAGCGCAATTTGATCCTATACATATAGCACAAATTGACTCTTGTACAATTTGCTGATTTTTGAACAGACTATTTAGACTTTGCATGTACTGAATTCTGTCTTTTTGTTTGATGCAGTCAACCTCAGGGAAGACCCAAATTATGAAATCTTTGCAGGGACTTTAGCTGAGCCAGAGTTTAAGGAGGATCTGTCTCATGTGATATTTCCTCAATATGCTCTGCCATCTTCCCGTCAAGCCATCTTAGTAGCACAGGACAATGAAACCTTATTGAGTCTGATGAACGGGCAGCCTCTGCAGACTACCGATGCCATTACTCATAAGAAACCCCTATTTCTATTTGGTGAAGCTATTGATAAGAGTTCTCAGCCGAGACCTCGTGTTGAGCAGAGACTCTTTCAGAGAGGCGAGAAAAGAATACTGTTACCAGACATTGCCAGATGCCTTCCTTTATCTCGCTATGCTCATGCGAGCTATCCCAGGAGGATGGACTGGGATATTACTCCTCTCCAGCAAGCCAGAACAAGAAATATTTGTGTGAAGAAAGGACCAAATAGCAAGGATATGTTCTATAGCTCGTCTGAGCGTCACAGCTCCTTGCTCAGAGGATTGAAGCCTGCCTGTATTCCACCAGAGAACTCCTCCTTGCTGCTGCCGGTTAGGACGCCGATCTTTGTGAATGAATTTGTAAAGGTTGAGGGAAGATATCCGGATCAGGACATCCGATTGACAGGTCTAGTGAACCCAGATAACAAAAGATGGAACTGCATAACCAATTGGATATTGGTTCAGTTCGAAGAGAAGCTCAAAGAGATTGAGCTGTACCAGGCGGTATACTCTACCGTATATGGATTCCACCCCAACCCTCATTTGTTTCTCACTTTGGCGGAGAGGTATAATTTTAGGACAGGGACTTTCATGACACCCTGTGGAGAGATTGGACTAGCTCTTCATGAGATGAAGTATATCTCGAGCTTACCAATGGGAGACTTCCCCTATGTAGAATATGTTCCAACCAATGATGAGTTGGACCGACTTCGTCGAGAGAATGCTGAGATGGTGGCCGTTTTCGAAGAACTGCTATGCCACTATAAAATTTGCTCCATGTATTACAAGAGTGGTTCCTCCGGTACTTGCTACTCGTCAAAGTGGTTGCCCTATCTCTTCCTCAACCACATCATCGAGAAGAAGACTAAGGATCACGATACGTGCAACCCTACCTTCTTCAAACCACTCAGTCATAGTGAGGTGATAGGATTGATGGAAGAAAACAAGGAAATGGACATCAAGGTTGACGATGAACTTCAATATCCTCCTTTCAAGACAGGAGATTTTATTAAAAGTTTCATGAGAATGGGCTATAGGCCCATGTCAAAGGAAGCCCAGCTGGCGGGTTTCTTCACATATTGGCTCCGATGATTCGTCATACCTGGAGAGAGCACCATAGATCGCTTCCTTCACGGCGTGCTCTTTGCTGCCGTCCGTTTAGTCTTTGGCTATCGGATGGATCTGCTATCGGCGATGACCTGCAGAGTGAATGCGGGTCTTTATCTTTTTGTTGATTCAATGCTCAAGGAAAAAGGAGAGAAAGGGAACTTTCCTCGGCTGGAGCTTTCCTACACTTATTTGTTCAGATGGTTGCTTCTACATCATCATTCATTGATGAACCCCGATATGGGGACAGTCAGCGGAAGCTTCTTGCAGAGATTCTCAAGGAGCAAATGGATATATACCAGCCTACGAGATTGTAGACGAGCTTTGAATCTCGGGAAAGGGTGGAATTTCTATTTTTCCCCTCCGACTGGTTATGAACATATGTCAACAAATCTGGTCGATCTTGGGATACAGCCTTTGGGTCGCGCAGCATTTGATTGGCTGAGGACGATTAGGCCGTCGCACTTGGTTTATAGATTTGAAGACGAATGTTACTTAGAACCATATCTTCCCAGCCGCTTTGTCCATCAATTCGGCTATGACCAGTTCCACGTGGGTAATGCCATAACGTGCCTGCAAAGACAAGGATATTTGATCGATGGCGCCTGGGCTTGGGCTTATTATAACGCTCGAGACACAAGAATAATGTTCTCGATGCTGGCGAAGAGAGACCATGGCCTGCGGATGCTATACACATATTCCATCTTCTACACATCGGCGAACACCTTTGCTGAGAATTTCAGTCTTGTCGATAGCTTTGCGACGGCGACCAGATTAAAGAAGGGAACAACTGTTGTGGTGTCTTCGGGCAACGAAGAAGAGCGTGAACAGGCCGATGTGCCGTTGGAAGCTTCAAGGGAAGCCAACTTCCCGGAAGAGGTCAACGAACCATTGCGCATCTCTTTGAAAGTTGTCAAATCTCCCGCCAAAGAGAGGAAGAGAAGGAGAGAAGAACCTTCTTCTCCAGTTGCGAAGAAGAAACTTGTTTTGGAACCATCAGAAAGGGTGACGACCCGATCATAATCTCGGCAACAGGCCGAATCAACTCAAAGAGAAGAGGCGGCGACCCCGACCTCTATCCAAAAGCAAGACAATGTTATAGATGTAGAGAGACCTCTACATAGAAAGAAGACAATTTTCCGGAGAAAGAAGGTAGTCACTCCTCGACCTATATCATCGGTCGTAGCTAGTGCTATTGCCGGAGTTAAATGTCATCTCCTACTCCTGCCCCTGAACCCAGGCAGGAAACTCCTAGTCCAGAACAGAGGATGAGGCTGTAGAGTCCAGGGAAGACATTATGGAAAGTGAGCATGAAGTTTTGCGATCTCCTTCACTGGCGGTGGAAACTACCCGCTTTCTGCTATACCAGGAACACTCCGTGAAGAAGAAGATCGTTTAATGATTGAATCTCTAAATGATTGCGACTTCGGCTTGCAGGATGATGTCGATCAGGCCGCGCAACTGACAGAAGAAGAAGCGCCAGAGGACAGTAAATACATCAACAGAAGCTGTTGATGATACTTTAAATCCAGAAGAGGACGCTAATGTCCATATATCCTCGGAAGCTGTAGAACATGCTGAATCCTGAAGAGGATGTTGAGGTGCATGTGTCTCAAGAAAAGAATACGGGTGAAGAAGTAGCACCTGCTGAAACTACTCCTGCTGATCCCAAAGGTATTAAATGATTTTATCAACCTTCTTTTCATAGATTCAAATAGCTGACATCTACATTTTTATCCATGCAGAACTTGAATCTTCCCCAGTTCCTCCTACATGCACAGACATAGTACCAATAACGGCTATAGCTAGTGGTAGCCGACATTTTTCGGGTGGCTCTGAGGCAGAAAGTAGCCAGGCAGTAATGTCTGAGGCACTTCTGTTAGATTGGAACCTGTGCCAACAGATGACAGACTTGTTGCTGAACCAAGTCATGGTAAGATTGCCTTTTACTTTTGATCTTTTTCAATTAGTTGCTAATGACAACAACAATCACTGATAAGGTTCATTTGATTTTGCAGAAGAACATCTGGAAGGGGCAGCTAGCTCTACGATGGCTCCTCTGTCTAAAGAACCCTCTACTCAAAAGGAGGAAGCTGAACGTCTATCTTCACAGACACCTGCTGCTGCTTCGACGTCTATGGGAGTAGCTGCTACTCCTGGAGCTCTGGCTACTAACCGATTTATCATTAGCTCCTTCTCCAACCTTTTCTTTAATTCGTTGGGACCCTTAGTAGATAGGGTGATAGAGAAAGAAGATGCTGGTTTCTCAACAGTTAGAGGCCCAACCTACTATTTGATCAATGCCATCCGCAGTCAAGGTGACGAAGCTCAGGCCATTTTTCTTGAACATGTACTAGATGAGCTGGAGGCATCGGTTATGATTTATAAAGAGCTTAATAGGGAGGAGATGAAGCTCTTGGTACAGGCTGAATTTGAGAAGATGTCACAAGAAGTTGCAGTTGCGACGGTTGATCTCCAAGTTCTCTTGGACACTTTCTCTACTAAGTCTGCTGAGTATAATTCCCAAGTGGAAACAATAGCATCTGTTGCTGAAGAGAAGGAGAGGAAAGTTGCTGAGCTGCAAGAAGAATCTGCCCGTCTTCAAGAAGAGCTGAGACTTGTTCACTTGCTCTGGAAGATGAGGTCACGCAACATCAGGCTGCAGTTCAACAACTGAACACTCTGACTCAGGAAAGAGATGAGTATGTCGCAACTCATCAAGCAGAAATCTCTCGCAAACTAGTAACCATGCCGTCTTTCGACGATAAGTCTGGGATGGAGGAAGCTAGGAAGCGATTGATGGACTCTCGTGAGGAGCGACTGCAATCTTTAAAGCAGCAGATGACTAACTTGATAACTCCGCCAGCAGAATGAGAAAGACTTTTTGTATCTTCAATTTTTGTGATATTTAATTTTATGTCTTTCAATTTTGATCAAATAAAAAGACATTTTCTTGGTGGATCTATTATTTATTGCATATCTTATTCAGATATAAATAATAGCGATAGAAAATATACAGAGGTGCAAGACATGATATATTTCTTAATTTTGGAAAATAATTATATTTATTATATACTCAGAGGTAATGTGGACATGGCAGAATATAATTTGTTAATATCGTTATTTCAGTAGACAACTTAATCAAAGATATAAGTTGCTGATGTGAAGGAATGGATGAATGAACGAAAATGAATCGTCAAAATGTTGAACAAAATGAATGAACGAAATGAATCTTCAGGATGAACGGATGGACCGTCAAATGAATTGAATGAACGGGTGAACCGTCAGATGAACGGGTGGACCGTCGGATGGATGGAATGAACGGACAAACCGTCAGATGAATGGATGAACGGGTGAACCGTCAGATGAATTTAATAACAGGCGAACCGTCAGATGAATGTAATGAACGGACGAACCGTCAGATGAATTTAATGAACGGACGAACCGTCAGATGAATGTATCGATTCATTATCTTACGAATCTCTGTCTATAAATAGAACAAAAATCATATGGAATGATCACTTTCACTTTTTAACATAAAGATGTCGTCTGGAGATGCACCCAAGAAAGCTGAGATCGCCCCTAAGGTTGAAGCGGTTACCGAAGAACGTCCAGTCGAGCCGGCCAAGCCAAAGCAGACAGAGGCAGGCGAAGGTTCATCTGTACCCAAGCCGCCAAGGGATATCTTGGATTTCTTCTAGAACCAGAAAGACTGAAGAAGAAGAAGCCATGAGGATGGCTGCTTGCAAGTTCCTGGTGGGTTCGGGCAAGAATATTCTCGGCTCTTTTGCTGATCACGTCTTCGATAAGGACGGTAGTGGCCCGTCCCAATTTTGAGAAGGATGATGATGTGACCTTCTTGATATTATGTACTATCATTCATGATGAAATAAAATTGAATTTTATTTATGAACTTGTCTGATGATTACAAGCAATATCTTTTACATTTATACATAATACTTTTTGAGGAATTTGCCATTGATAGGCATCATTGCAACTCGACCGTCTAGCTCTGTGAGTTGATAGGCTCCATTTGAGAAGACTTTGCTCACATATATGGCCCTTCCCACTTTGCATCGAACTTGCCCTTGATCATGTGAGTCATAGTCATGGGACGCCTGACTGTTAAAACAAGCTCTCCTTTTGAAAGGCTCTGACCTTAACTTTGCGGTTGAAAGTCTTGGAGATGCGGGCTTGGTATAACTCAATATGCTGTTGAGCCATTAACCGCTTCTCATCGAGCGCTTCTAATTCTTGGAGTCGGAGAAGATCATTGTTCTCTGTAGTGAGCTCGTTGGTGATAACAATCCTCAAAGACGGAATTTGAAGTTCCAAGGGTAGAACTGCTTCACAGCACACCAAAGAGAAGGGTGTACAACCTGTAGGGTTGCGAACCGTAGTACGGTAGGCCCATAGACATTCCCCAAGCTTTTCACTCCAGTTTCGTTTGTTAGTAGACACAAACTTCTTGAGGAGCTTGATGATAGTCTTGTTGAAGGCTTCAGCTAAGCCATTAGCAGCAGGATTGTAGGCTGTTGAAGCGACATTGTCAATCCGGTGATCGTCACAGAACCTTGTGAACTTTTGGCTGATGAACTGAGGTCCATTGTCATGGATAATTCGTCGAGACCAAATCTATAGATGACATGGTGTTTGACGAAGTTGATGACGCTGCTGGTCTTGACTTCAGCCAATGGTATAGCTTCGGCCCATTTGGAAAAGTAGTCGGTTATTGCCAGTATGAACCAATGTCCTCTAGAAGAAGGAGGATTGATTGGACCTATAATATCCATGCCCCAAGCTTCAAAAGGCAAGGAAGCAGCAGTCGGATGAAAAATTTCGACGGTTGATGAATAAAATCTGTATGGATTTGACAAGCTCGACATTTCCTTGCCTATTCGATGGCATCTGATACCATAGAGGGCCAGTAGTAACCCATGCTTCGGATACGATCCTGTAGCTTAGGACCGGGTTGATGTGCTCCGCAGACACCGTCGTGAGCTTCACGTAATACTTGCTTTGCTTCATCACCAGCAAGACAGCGCAAGAGTAAGCCGTCATAAGTTCGCCGGTAAAGAGTTTTGGTGGTCTGATTGTAGTAGAATTGTAGAGACCGCGACGAATACTCGTAGCTTCTTTGGGATCTTCAGGGAGTATGTCATGAACTACGAAGTCGATGAAGGGAGCTCTCCAATCTTCACTGATAACATTGGCTTCAGTAAGATTATTGAACTCAATATTATGATTGTTTTATGCAGAATAATTCCCGATTAGAGATAACCACCACATGCTGTCTTTTGATAGGGATGGCTAAGACTGCTGCAAGATTAGCCAAAGCATCTGCTTCGGTATTGCATGCTCGACGGACATATTCGATGAAGAAGGCTTTGAATGATGTAGCCATGTTGATTGCCTTCATAGTAAGGCACTAGATCTTGATGGCAAACTTCATAGGTTCCTCTAACCTGGTTAACAACCAGCTTGGAGTTACCATAGACTTCAAGATACTCGACGCCTAGTTGTTTAGCTAGCTGAAGGCCAATAAGTAGAGCATTGTATTCTGCTACGTTATTGGAACAAGGTTCATCTAGAGAATAGGCTCTTTGAATAGCTGACCCGTCTGGAGAAACGAGAACAACTCTAACTCCTACAACAATGGCACCATTGGGTTCAATCCTGGATGCACCACAAAGAATAGATGCCAAGTAGGAAATTCTTCGGAGATTGTATTTGATTCCAATGTCTCGTCTGGAATTTCATCAAGAGTTTAGATGTCTCTGGAACAGGATGAGCTGCTAAGAAATTCGCCAGTGCTTGACTTTGACAGACTTTTGAGGAACATATACCATGTCATATTGGGCTAGCAGAATGGCCCATGTAGCCAGCCGAGAATTGAGTGTACTAGGCTTCTTCATCAGTACCCGAAGAGGATTAACTCAGGATATGACATGAATAGTTTGCCAATGATGTAATGCTTGTCTTTTGAACAGCAAACATAAGAGCTAGGCATTCTTTTTCGACCGGACTATAACGGTGTTCGGCACCAATCATAGTACGACTGAGATAATAGATAGCTTGTTCATGACCTTCTTTGTTCTTTTGGGCAAGTAAAGCACCCAATGAATGGTCCATAGCACGGACATACATTAAGAATGGTATGCCAGAGATTGGGGGCACCAAGACTGGTAGATTCATGAGATATCATTTTATGTCGTCAAATGCTCGTTGACATTCTTTGTCCAAATAAAGATACACCCTTCTTCATTAGCTGAATAAATGGTCTGCAGCGTCCAGACAGATTTGAAATGAACCTCCTGATGTACGTAAGTCGACCTTGGAATCCTCGTAGCCTTTTAGGTTGCGTGGAGGACGCTCTCTTGAATGACTTTGATCTTCTCGGATCCACGTGTATACCCTTAGAGGTAATGACGAAGCCGAGAAATTTGCCACTAGAGACACCCAAGAATGACTTGGTAGGATTCATTTTGAGTTGATGTTGGCGCATGAGATTGAAGATAGTTCTCAAGTCTTGGATGTGATCTTCCTTTAGACGACTTTTGACAGCAATATCGTCGACGTAGCATTCGACAGTCTTACACAGATGATCTCGAAAGATAGTACTCATGGCTCATTGGTAAGTTGTACCAGCGTTTATAGACCAAATGGCATTACGGTATAGCAATAGACTCCGCGAGGAGTGCGGAAAGAAGTATGTTTTTCATCTTCAGGATTCATCAGAATCTGATTGTATCCGAAGAATCCATCCATGAAAGATATTCTTTCGAACCCAGGTGTTGTCAATCATGACGTCCGTGATAGGAAGAGGAAATTCATCTTTTGGACATGCTTCATTAAGATCCCGAAAGTCGATATAGACTCGAACTTTTCTGATTTTCTTCAGGACTGGAACGACATTAGCTACCCAATCTTGATGTTATTCTTCTCGGATAAAGCCACAAGCAATGAGCTTCTTGACTTCATCGTCAATTGCATCCGTCATTTCTGGCTTGAAGCGCTGTTGTTGCTGTTTGACCGGTTTTGCATTAGGCAGGATATTTAATTTGTGAGTAGCAACTTTGGGATCTAGTCCTGGCATGTCTTTATAGCTCCAGGCAAAGACATCAATGTATTCTTGAATAAGAAGAATTCTTGCTTATCTGCCTCAGAGAGGTTATTGCTGATGAATATTGGATGAGGGGACCCGCTCTCTCCTACATCAATTTGAATCAATTGATCTTCAGTAGGAGGTTCTCTTTGTTCAAATCGGAGTTTCCGTTGGGTATCCATTCGTTGAGCCCAAGAATCCGTTTTGGGATTTTCTTCAATATTCTCGTCATAGCCTTCTGGAAGTTCGACGGAAACCATGTTAGAAGATACAGTCAGCCGATGAACTTGACCGATGCTGGTGTCAGAATCCCATGATCTAGAATCAGAAGAGTTAGAACGCTCTTCACTATCGGATTCGGAGCCTGCTGGGGATGAGACATGAGGTAAAGAATATCCGAGACCTCTTTTGGTCCTGCTAAAATACATCTCTGACTTTCCTTTCGGAACAGTTGTACGGATAGGAGTTCTTCTACCTTTACCATAGTTGAGGCCATTTTTGAAGTCATAACCCATCTTTCGGATGATGTCTTTTGATTGTTGACTGTAACGACGAAGTTGAAGATGCCCCGTGTTGTTACTTTTGCTATCATCGTATAGCTGAATTGTTGTTCCGGTCTTTACTAAAAAGTATTGGACTCTCGCCTTTCTTTCGAGCAGGAACAACACGATATGAGTCATTTGGATGTTTGAGTGAGACTTCTATTTTAAGAGACTGTACAACTCCTACTGTAAATGACTGAAAGCTATCTAACATATCCAAATAGCACTTAGCATGATAAATGACATCAGTATACTGGAAAGTAGATGCTTTTTCATTAATTTGTACATCTGTATTTACAGCAGGACCTTTAGCCTTAGCAGGCTTGGTCAGATTGATTAAGAGGGGGAGAAGAAGAACATGGAGAAGGATTGGACTTGTTACGACGAAGGTCGATAACAAGCGCTCAGAGGAGGTGAGCTCCCTTTTATCCTTGTTGTGAGATAATCAATAACAAGTGGCTCAGAGAGGTGAGCTGCCTTTTTTTCTTGTTACGACGTAAGTCGATAACAAGTGGTTCAGAAGAGGTGAGCTCCCTTTGATCCTGACCACCATCAGTTGGTTGCTTCTGGACTGGCAAGTGGATAGCCAATGGTTTGGAGGATTGAGGACGAGAAATACGCCCTTTGACTGGTATGATGAGGGTGTCATTGGGCACTGCTTCTTGTTCTTCTTCAGTGTCCAGAGACAGTATTACTTTCATGAACTCATCCTTGTACATACGAGCATCGTTGCAGTATGATTCGACACCTTTGAAAGGATAGAGATCAGCAACCTCCTTTTGAACCTCTCCATTGTCATCGACATATTTAAAATATTGATGGAGAATCGAAGGAACAATGTTATGCTCATGCAAGAATGGTCTCCCCAACAGAGCATTGTAAGAACAACCATGGTTGTCAATGATGTAGAAGGTCACCTTTGTGCGGAGGTTGCCTATTTGGAGTTTTAGGCGAATCTTGCCCAGAGGTTCACTCCTTCCCGATTGAACCCAAGGATGGTGGTGATTGTACTGGAAAGACTATGCACTGGGATCTTTGATGCATCTAACATTGTCTTCGGCATGATGCTGAGGGCAGACCAGGATCTATCAGAATACGATCGACTTTCATCGAGTCGACATATCCTGCATAGTATAGAGGACGGTCTGCCTATTATCTTCCATCAGCATGTCATCCTGTGTGAAGATAATTTGGAATTAATTCCAACACACTATGACAATGGAGGCAAGAGATGGCTCTGCTTTCGGCTTCTTCAGAAGGGCTAGACAGGTTTTAGCATGCATGAGAGCTTCACTCAGAGTTTTCCGAGTCTCTTTAGAAAGGCGCAATAGCTCAAAGATGGACAGCCGGGCCGGTGTATTGGCTAGTTGAGCCAAGATATCAAAGTTGTAAGGCTTCTCATGTCCTGAGGAGATGACTTCTTCAAAGGTTTGTCGAAGCGGACTTGTTGTTTGCCTTTGTCAGCGACTGTCGGCTTGGAAAGAGTAGACTCTACAACCGGTGAGGAGGCAGAAGTGATATCCTCAGTGGAAGCAGGTTGCACTGGAGCGGGCTCAGAAGAAGAAGCAGGATTCTCCTGAACTTCGGGATAATCCTTTAGATAGGCTTTCCCTGATCTGGTGCCCAAAAATTTCTTCGTCAACTATGGGGTCAAAAGACACCATATTGTAGATCTTTGTCTTGCCCTTGGAGCGTTCTTTCTTTTTGGAGGAAGAGGGAACTTCAAACTCCGAAGCAAGATTCGAATGAATCCACATAATCTCGCCATTGTCAAGAGACAAGGGGACGAGACCTTCACTTCGTGGAGGAGGGAGATTCTCGATCTCAAGAGTAGCTTTGGGGATAGGGATGACACCGTATTGTACCATTTGTGGAGGAAAGTCACCGAATTGAACTGAGACCATGTTCGCAGTAACAGCCTTCTCGTCTTGCTGTAGAGTGACAACACCAGCATTGACTAGCTCCTAAATTTTGCCTTTGAGCACATAACATGCTCGAGTGGGATGCCCAATGAACCTGTGATAGACACAATACTTGGGATGATCAG
>JANAVB010029619.1:2460047-2532547 GCA_029216955.1 Iris pallida
TGCCGGATGGTACTGGCGAGGGCAGACATGTACAACATTTTTGTATCTGTTCCTCGTTTTACTGATGAGGAAATATCGGCTGTCCATCTTGACGGTATTGGGCCCCCTCAACTTCTGGACGGTCAGATACTTCTGTGGCTGCAAAATATCCGCCCCGCTCATCTGGTGATCGCAACCGTAACACTATCTTTCTGGATAGATCAGGAGAAGACGCTTATGCGGCCGAAGATGGACAAAAAGGAACTAATGGGTGCTTTCGAGCTTATGTGGCTCCAACTTAACAAAGCCTCATGCGGCTCAGGAGAACACTTATGCGGCTCCAACTATTGAAGCCTCATGCGGCTCAGAAGACACTTATGCGGCTCCAACTTACGGAAGCCTCATGCGGCTCAAGCTCAGAAGAACATTCATGCGGCTCCACTTAGTGAAGGGTCATGCGGTAGCGCCTTCTCCGACAACTCTTGGGTGTCCTGATCTACCACCCATCAGAGAAGACGCTTACGGCATAGATCAGGAGAAGACGCTTATGCGGCCGAAATGGACAAAAAGGAACTAATGGGTGCTTTCGAGCTTATGCGGCTCCAACTTAACAAAGCCTCATGCGGCTCAGGAGAACACTTATGCGGCTCCAACTTATTGAAGCCTCATGCGGCTCAGAAGAACACTTATACGGCTCCAACTTATGGAAGCCTCATGCGGCTCAAGCTCAGAAGAACATTCATGCGGCTCCACTTAGTGAAGGGTCATGCGGCAGTGCTTTCATAGGGACAACAGGGATCAGATAAGTTCGTGCGGACCACGTGACAGATAAATGTGTGCGAAATTTATGCGGCTCAGTGTAGCTTATGCGACTTCGTTGGCGAAGCGCGTATGCGGCCACAGTGGCTATTCTTATGCGGCTCGCGGCTCGACCGTAGAACGAACATGCGACTCACATGAAGATAAAACTCGTGCATAAAGCATACGACGTAGCCATAGCAGTTAGGGTTCTATAAAACCACATAAAGTCCTTACCAGCAATAGGAGGATGGACGTCAAGGTGAGCTGCGGACACGACGGCCGGCGGAGGAATGGCCGCGGTTGAAGTAGAGGCAGTCTTCTTTGACGAAGACGTCGCCTTCTTGTCCTTCGCCGCAACGGTCTTCTTGGGAGCCATTGGCAATTAAAGAAGAAGATGACAATGGAGTAGGGAAAATTCGAAGTGAAGGAGAAAGTAAAGAAGTCTTCTCTCTTAAACCCCTCTTATTATAGGAGGACAAGAGAGGGGGGAACACGTAGATTGATAACCGCCTCGGAAAAGACGAAACTGACTCCTCAGATTTCGTCCCCTCTCTCATAAAGGAGATTCACCCAGGGCATAAAATCCAAAGATTTATGAGCCGACCCTTGGATCTTCCCTAAAGGTGGCACTAAAATGAATTTGAGGCAATTAATGATGTACCACATGGCAAGGAGCTATGCGGCCCGAAAGTCCCTACGGCTGATTGACTCAATACGGCCGAAACATCCATGCGGCCGAGTCATCCATACGGCCGAGACATCCATGTGGCCGAGACATCCATGCGGCCAGGACATCATATACGGCCAGGAGAATTTATACATGGCCATGCTTCTTATTCAAAGTATTTCAATTTTACAAATTGAAAAATTTGAAGGAGGTCTTGTAGAACCATGGAAAAGAATAAAGAAAGATTCATGCGGCCAGAGAGCCCCATACGGCTCAGAGAGTTCATGCGGCTCAAGTATCCATGCGGCTCGAGCGTCTATGCGGCTCAAATAAGTTCTATGCGGCTCAGAGAGGAGCCACGTGGCCTGCAAAGCTCTTTTGTTTGTCCATTACTACATTAAATGCCTTGACGGCTGACAGCTCTGACAAGATGACAGTTCTGACACAAAGATATCATTATGACTCCCTCATAATGATGGACACCTAGGAAAGCGAAGAAAATCTCTGACACAATCCTTGAGATTCAGAAATTGTCATGCTGCCTTGACACGTGGACAGTCGTATGCGGCCCAAGCGGAGGCTCCTCCATACGTCTCACGAAGACTAGCCCCATGCGGCTCACGAAGACTAGCCCCATGCGGCTCACGAAGACTATCTTCATGCGGCTCACGAAGACTATATTCAGGCGGCTCACGAAGACTAGCCCCATGCGGCCCACAAAGACTATCTTCATACGGTTCACGAAGAAGGCACCCATCATGCGGTCATCTACACTCATGCGGCTCAAATCATTACCATGCGGTTCAAATGTTCAGGGGGCACTCTCAAGCAGCCTGGACACATGGCCAGCCTTATGCGGCTCAATGAGGAGCAACCTTCCTGCGGCTCAGATTTCTGCAATGGCACGACACGTGGCATGATAGCAGGGCACGTGGCATCAGATTGATCGAAATCTCTCAACAAATCCTAATAAAATATTGGGATCAAATCAGATCATTTACAAATAAGCAAATTAAAGACACGTGTCAAGAAATCCGAGGTTGGCATGACAAATCAGAAGATTTATGTCAATCATCATTAATTACCCACAAAAGATTTGATACAATCACATTTATTGCTCAAATCTCGATGAAAATCGAGTGATCCTTAGCCGTCGACTTTCAGGAATGGGCAATCATTGTAAACCCTAATGAGGCTCCCCACTCCTATAAATAGCAGGGTGCCATTCCCTTACGAAAAGACACACACACAGACATATAGAGACAGAGACAGACATACATACACAGAGAGAGATATACAGAGCGACATATACTGAGAGAGCCAGAGAGCCAAAGAGAGCCTGAAGAGAGAGCATTTCTTCATCAACGCTAAGCAGTTCTTCTACAGAGCCAAGGCTGCACCCGATCATCCAAGGAGTAAGACAGAGCTACCGTCGCTTTCTCGAGCCTCTACCGTCACCCCAGAATCTAAAATAAACAATTGTACTTAAATTGCTGTACCTAGGTTTTCGTCCCTAGGCTTTTTTGTACAAGCGAGTTGTATTGTGAAGTAAAAGTCCAGTCCTCCGATAATTGTTCTGTTCTTTATATTTCATGGAAAACAGTCTCCTCCCAGACTTCCTCCTTCAACTACTCCTTACAAAGAGCACTATTTAGTGTAGCCAACGCCTTCTGATCATTGACCATATGCCTCAACCTCTTGCTGGCGACGAACTTGTAGCACTTCCGGATCGCCTGATCTCTGTGTACCGACCACCAGTACAACTTCTGCAAATAAGGACAAATAAAAACAAATAAGAAAATATTTAAGAAATGTTGTAAATAAAGACGATATTATTTAGACATACCTCAAGCATCTTGAGCCAAATTATCGTCTATCAACTGGGATGTCCTCGAAGATCAGATAGGGACAATGGAATTGACGACACATCAACTCGCCCAAATCTCTACCAGCCTGGATCGAAAAGAACCTAGAATAAACAAAATAATGTACGATTAGATAAGAAATAGATTATAAATAAATGTGTCTTCTAACAATTATATACTTACGTCGTTCCATCGACCCACAGCTTGGGATGAGTGATGTTGGCTGGCCGCTCTGGTAGAGTAGGAGGGTCTACAAACCCTGGTTGACGTATGTACCCTCCACGATCGACCAAAAGGCCAGGATATGGGTTTGCGCAGTAGGAGCGACAGGTGTAGTCTCCGGCGTTGAAGACGGGACACCAGCACCGGTAGGAGTAGATGCTGAAGGAATATCAGGGCTAGCTTTGCCGACCGAAGAACGAGTGAACGGTGGAGATAAGCCATCCTCCTCATCAACCAAATCGTCCTCGCTAACTCCTCTGTGATCTGCAGCGGAGTACTAGGAGGAGCAGGAGGGCGGGTCGACCGAGATCCTCGACGTCGTGTACGGCCTCGTCCCGCCATATATAATCTGAAAGAAATAAAAAGTGATGTGATGATACAAATAATTAATACAATCTAATAGAAATTAAATAAAGGTATGTTGATACAAATAATCAATACAAATCTAATAGGTAATACATAATCTTCTTCATCTTCTTTGTAATCCAAATCTTCTCATTTTTACTATCACTTCCACTTTCACCTTCATCTTCAAATTATTCCACCACATCCGATACGTCCATTTCAGACTCCTCCTCTACATGAGGTAAGTCCTCTATGTAAGCTCTTCATCAACTACATCATCCTCTACAGTAACGTCAACCTCCATGTCGTCAACGCCGGCTAAACTCATATATGTTGGTTGAGGCATGACTACCTCATCCTCCTGGTATGCTTAATCTCCAATATTATATGTACTTTTTGCTTTAGTTTTTTATACAGCCTGCCAATCATGAGTAGTGCGTCGTCGACTAGGATAACTCTTGTAGTACACTTGGACCGTTTGATAGCCAACATAAATGGTTCGAAACCTACATATCTTTTCCTTATTTTACATCAATAACTCCGAAATTCTTTGTGTAATTAGCCTCCTCATCGACAAATGAGTGATTGATAGGCTTATCAGTGGTTCTAAATTTGAAACCATTGATGGTATATCCATCCCAATATTTCACCCTCTTGCTTGGTCCGATAGCTAGTGCTCGAAGTCTTTCGTCGGTCAATTGTGTGCCAGGACAAAAAACCTAAAACATCACGTATCATAACGTCATTAGGATAAAGCTCTTTCGTCGGTCAATTGAATTTAGAATAGTTAAATGATACTAATCCTTATATAGTTATGGAACCACAACAAAATTTTTTGTCAACCTCTCTAGCAAGATCATCATCATCAATGCTAGGTCTCTCCATTTTTTATCTCAGCTCTAAAAATACTATGATAAAAACGAGAAAAGTTAGAGAAAGTTTTACAAGTATATCGCAAAATTGGAGTATAACATAGCAAAATTATGTCTCTTACTCTATATCTTTCATCTCCTCTATACCACTATTTAGGCAGATATACTGATGAGCGGCTTCAAACTCATCTCGTCCTCCAGCCACAGTAACTTAGAAGCACTTGTAGGCTTGCCACCAACATTAAAGATAGTACGGATTCCATGATTCGGTTCATCGACTCACCTTCATCATTTTGTAGCTCTATTCCAGTTTGTTTTGACATGAGTATCGAAGTAGATTGAGCATAAGTTTGAGACCTCCTCAATAATATATGCTTCGTATATCAAAGTTTCTACATGAGTCGTATTGCCCACCTTCTTATTCAGGTGATGTAGATATCTATAAATAATATATTCAATATTAGAACTATTTGAATAAAATAATTATTAGTACTAGATAATTAAATATTTTATAACTCTCAAATGGATACATCCATCGATAATAGACGGGAGCACCGATACGTGCTTCGTATGCAAGATGAATCGGCAAATGTTCCATACTATCAAAAAAGCCGGAAGGAAACACCTTTTCTAACTTGCACAATGTCAATACAATCTTCTCTTCAAGTTCAAAAAATGTTGCACCGTCAACTTACTTGAACACAAATCTCTAAAGAATATAGATAACTCGGCCAGCAGACCCCATACTTGAGATGACAACATCTCTCTCAGAGCGATAGGAAGTAAACGCTCCATGAACACGTGGCAATCATGACTTTCCATCCCTATCAGCTTGCGTTCGTTGAGATCGACACATCTTGCCAGATTTGACCCGTAACCGTCAGGTAATCTCAATTTTATAATCTAATTGCATATTATCAATTTATCTTTCCTACTCAGTGTAAATGGTGCTGAGGGCTTGACCCAGCTATCATTGGATCTTCATGATAGATGTAACTCTAGACGCCTACAAATAATTTCCATGTCCTTTCTTGGTTTGGGATTATCTTTCATTTTCCTTTGATATCCATCACCATATTGAAGATGTTGTCGAATATATTTTCTCAATATGCATGACATCAAGATTGTGTCTTATGTGATTGTCCTACCAATAAGGTAAATCCCAAAAGATACTTTGATTTGTCCAATTATGGCTATGTCCAAATCCTTCTAAGTTATGGCCTCATCTAGGATCTTCCTTTACAGTCGGCAAATCCTCTACCTCTGCCCAAATGATATCTCCAGTCAATCTCAACACGGGAGGAGTTAGTTCCTCTTTACCAGCTCTGAAGGCATCCCTCTTCTTTCTTCATTGATGGGATATAAGAAGGAACTGACGAGGGCAAAAAAAAGCTTTTCCTCCATTCTGAAGGCAGAATGCCTTACTCTTTTCCATACATATCAGATAAGACATACTACCATGAGTACTCCACCCAGATAACATTCCGTATACTAGAAAATCATTGATGGTCCACATCAACATCGCTCTCATCTGAAAGTTCTGCTCCATCGATATATCATACGTCTGAACTTCAAACTACCACAATTGTTGAAACTCGTCCACCAATAGCTGAAAGTAGATATCGATGTTCTTCTTTAGATTTTTTGGACCGAGCATGATAAGTGTCAAGAGCATATAAGGAGTCTTCATGCACATCTATGGTGGTAGATTGTAATAGGTCAAAATCACCGGCCAACAAGAGTACTGAGCCGCCGACTATCCAATATAAGTGAATGTATCAGAACATAAAGCCAACCGAACATTCCTAGGCTATGTAGCAAATCTAGGATGACATCGATCAAAATACTTCCATGCCTCTCCATCAGATGGATAAGATAATTCTCCTTCATCTATCTTCCGCTCTTTACTATGCCATGTCATGTGTTCTGTAGTATTCGAGGACATATACATCCTCGGTAGCCTCTTTGTGATCGACAAAAACTGCATGTATTTATAGGGGCACAATCTTGCTCGTGCAGTTGATTTTTCTTTGTCCCGAATAGGCTTGTACCGATCCTCATGACAGAAAATACATTAGCCTTTATCATTGTTCTCCTTGTAGTACAAGATGTAGCCGTTTCGACAACAATCTATCTTTTCGTAGCCTAATCCGAGTTTCCGTATCATCATCTTCGATTTGTAAAATTGTTTTGGCAAGTCCTTCGCTCCTTTTGGTAGCAACTCTCTAACAAAATGAATTAAGTCATAGCATTCTTGCGGTAAGTTAAAATCAGACTTGAGGTTCAACAACCACATCACCACCGACAGGGCATAATGAGAATCACAACCCGGATATAACAGAGTATCGACATGGTTTAACATATCATAGAACTCCTTTGCAACAACATCGGATCCTCCGGATCAAAACTTGGACCGGCACAAGCCGTATTAAATACCAACTCATGTGCCAAGTTTCGATACCGATAATAGAAGTGGTCTCCAAGAGTGGGGTCTCCCACCTCTGTATTGAAGGAGGACTGATATTGTGGAACCAAAGGTTCTCCTTGAGCAGTCCACTCGTTGTAGTTCGGTACGAAATCCTTCTTGTAGAGGTGCTCTCTCACGAGATCTACCGCTTTGAATGGTATATTACGACAATTGACACAAGGGCACTTTATGAGCCTTTCGTACATGAAATAAGGTTGGCTACTAGCGTATCTCAAAATTCCTTAACGCCCGCCTTGAAATCATCCTTCAAACCAATCTTGCTCTCATGTCGCCGATTGTACATCCACGGACGGTCAACTAAATATCGACTCATTGTTCAAAAAATTCTACACTATTTACCATATATTGGGTAAATACAAGTAAAAATTAATTTACTACCTAATTCCTATGAGTATCGATATCGAAATCGGTATCAGAAAATTCCTATGAGTATCGATATCGAAATCGGTATGATCAGACAATTCCTATGAATATCGATATCAAAATAGGTATCAGACAATTCCTATGAGTATCAATATCGAAATCGGTACCATATCATTCCTATGAGTATCGAGAAGGAGATAGGTATCGGTCGTATTAGATCAGTATCGGCCATATCTGATAGGTAACTATCGTATCGAATTAGTATCGGCCGTATTCGATTGGTATTGACCTTCAGATAGGTATCAATTTTGATCCGATTGGTATCGGTCGTATCCGATTTTGTAACTTTCGAAAGATATATGAAATTTCATATTCAGATACCGTGTCAACCTATATGAATATTTAGAGCTTGATGATTGGCCTTCATCGCTTTAATTATATAATATTTTATTCTCTCTTCTTTATAATTCTATTATTGGGCTCTTAGAATTTTTGTGATCAAGTGTGTCCTAAACTTTTGCGATCCAATGTGCCCTAAATTTTAATTTTTTTATATAGAATTTTTACGATCCATTGTGTCCTAAAATTTAAATTTTCTAAATAAACGTCCTAAAATTTAAATTTTCTAAATAAACAATCTTACTCCAAATTCAAATCCATGCAACCAAATTTTCAAAAAAAATTAATGAAACAAATAAATTAAATTAGTGTTATACCTGCGGTCGGAGAGGAGGAGGAGAGGGTCTGCGACGCCGTTGGGGAACGAGGGGGTCTGCGCCGCCGTGGAATGTGGGTCGCACGCCTGAACGGGGGTGTCTGTGCCGCCGGTCGACAAAGAATGAGAGAAGAAGGGGACTGTCATGAAGGAGAAGGAGGAGGAGGAGGAGGAGGAGGGGTTCGACCGCCTGGGATGGGGTAAAGGTCGGTAAAGGAGGGTCGACCGCCGGGGTGGGGGGCAGTGAAGGAGGAGTTGGAGGGGTCGAGGCCAGAGAAGGAGGAGGAGGTTGGGGTTGGGGTTGGGGTTGGAGGAGTCGGGGAAGAGGATTTGTAGGGAAAATTTTGGGGTGAAAATTTTAGAATGAGAAAGGAGTTAATGTTTCACTTTTACTCGTGTCCAGCGACGGAATAGTCCGTCGCTAATCAGTCGGTAAAAGTATAGCGACAGATTTGTGACAGAAATAGTGACGTCTTTCTATACTGTAATTTACATAAAAGATCAGTAGCTATTCAGTCAGTAATCTGTCACTGATTAGCGACGGATTAACTGGCGTCGGCAAGTTTTGTCCTAATTAGCAATATTTTTGTAGTGCACCACCACTAACATCCCTACCAGCCCAACCACCATGGCCGACCCCCTCCACTATATTCCGACAGCCATCATCCACCACCTTCCGTCCTCCATCCACTCTTGCAACCACCACGAGCAGCCTCGCACCCCTGTCCCCAGATCCATCGACGCTCATTCACTCCGCCTGACTTCCGACCACCGTACACCACCATTTATCTCCTCCGACCCGACCAAGATTTTCTCTCTTTTTTTTAACAACCCTCCACGCAGGCATCACAGCTGCTGTCATCATCGCCACCACCCTACTACCGAGCGCTCACCACCGCAACCGGCCAGATCTTGCGGTTGCCGCCATTTTCTCCCCTCGACCACTACCACATATAAGTATCACCACCACAGAGAGGGAGAGAGACCTAGCTTACCTCCGCCGTGCCCTGCCAATCTAGTGGTCACATCTTCTATCTTCCTCAGCACCCCCGCCGTCGGATCCCGTCGGCAAGCTTCGTGCGCCGTGCTCTCTAAAGGGTCACGCCGATCTTTCCAGTGCCTCCATCTTCCAGCATCACCGCTGCCAGCAGCCCACCACCTCACCAACCGCCGGCGACCCCCCCGCTTGGTGAGCCCCCTTCTCACTCGTCTCCCCTCTTTCTGTCTCTCTCTGAAACATATTAGTTTGATTTCAAATGAGTTCAACAGCGAACACCCCCCCCCCCGAAATCAGAAGCTGACCGAGTAATAATTTATTATTTTAGTTTCATTTTTATTCTCATTATCATTGTCATTTCTACTAACAAATAGGATTAAGGTTGTATTCAGGTTTGGGCTATAAATATATATGTATGCAACTGTATATAAATTGTATCCTCATATGTATGTATGTATATATATTGTTGAAAACGTATATAAATGTATATACATTGTATTTTATTATTATTATTGGTATTATTAGTAGGGATGTTTATTGGAAAATTATAAAATATGTAAAATATTTCTAAAATATTATTACTAAGTTTTGACCTAAAATCCTATTTGACAAGTTGGAGATTTACTAACACCATGTTTATATATATATATATATATATATATATATATATATATAATTTTTTTTTTTTTTTTTTTTTGGGGGGGCCCGGTGGGGTCCGGGGGTGAGGGGGAGCCCGGGGGGGGGGAGGGGCAGGGGTGGGGGGGGTGTCCGACAACGGGTGCCACCCGGGGCCGCGGCCAAAGCCGCCCAGCCACCCCGGGTGGAAGGGGTGGCTCGAACCCAGCCCATCCCTAGGGGAGCCAACCCTCCTAACCACAAGAGCTAGGCCCGCCGGACTTATATATATATATATTTTATATATATATATATATATATATATATATATATATATATATATATATATATTTTATATATATATATATATATATATATATATATATATATATATATATATATATACTAAATGGTATTTGCTAAATTATAGGTTTACCTCTAGAAAAGATTTCCTAAATTTATTTGTATCAAATATAATGTATTTATTTACATTGGAGATAAATTATATAAAGTATGTTTTAAGATATTATAAATAAGTACTTTTTAATACAAGTATATTTATACATATACTTGCCCTCGTGATTAATTTCTTAATCAGTTTCTTAAATCATCTCTAAATCATGACTAATATAGTCATTTACTTTCATGATCTTGAACTTCTCTCCAATCTCGATATTCGTACTAACTCTGGATCTGGACTACTACCCAAACTAGGCTATTTGGACTATTCTAGACTCGATGGAATGACTCGTGTCATTATTTGAAAACATCTTGTGGAGCACAACATCGGTATCTATTTAATGTCGACAAGTTCGTGTCGTACATGTCGACTCCAACTAAATTGAGGCAAGTACATTCTCTCATAATTTTCCATTTTTTTTATTTTCTATGTTTCATGTATTTGTTGTAGCTATCCTTGATTTCTTGACATATTGGTCACACGGATTGGTATTGTCTGGATCCCGTCATGAGATGTTATTCCTTGTATGTCTTGGTATATCTTGTGCAAGTCTTGTCCTTGTTCTTGTGCATTGTATGTACACGATTCCTGCGAAGGCTCGTAACCTTCTCAGAGAATCCGTGTCATAACATGTCATGGTTGGATGCACTGTATCAGTCGAGAGCAGAGAGTAGTAGTATAGATATGTGGTCAATACCCTCCTTGTGCATATATTATTTCCTTGTGAGTGTTAATCATACACCTCACTTATGATTAACTAGGCCAGTAGACCTTGTGCAAGTTCCGAAGTCGATCACATGTCGAAGCTAGTACTTACTCACATAGTTAGTATAGATTCTTGACTCATATACATGATATAACCTGCTTTACTCTTATTTGCTCTAGTTTACAGTTTTGCCATGCCATGCTACTTTCATGTACACTTTACTTTTTCTCGTATATTCTCTCTATTTACTGTTACATAGTCTTTATCATTTACTGGTAACTGTTGTTAGTGATGTGCTCGTTCCAATCCTGACTGGATAACTATTTTTTAGGTAATGTTATGTCCCATACTTTGGACTTCATAATGACAAATCTCGACGTTCTTTGGATCGTGAGTTGACCTCTTGAGAGCTCTAGGTCATATTATTTTCTAGATTTATGTCTTATTCATCGGATATGTCTCTGATACCTTTCTTGATATATATGATCATTTTATAGATTCCATTGTTGTCTTTCTTTCATATCTTCCTTAGCTGTATGTGATTTGAGTACATGATGATTTAGTGGATTATAGAACTGTTTAGATATATTTTGCTTGGTACTTGACAACGTTCTACCGCCGATACTGCGGCGTAGGCTGGACGTGGCCCACGTACTCGTGTCCAAATATCCGTATGCGGGTCGTGACATACTCCATATTTAGGTCTTCGAGACATCGTATCGGATACTGTTGATATTTTACACCGAATCTTAGGTGAGTACATTCTCCGATAATTTCCTGTTTATGATATCTTCTATATTTCTTGTATTTAGTGTAGATATTATTTATTTCTTAACACGTTGGTCACACGAATTGGTATTATCTGGATCCTGTCATAAGATGTTATTCCTGTCTTGATTTAACCTTTGCGAGCCCTGTTCTTGTTCTTGTGAATTGTATAGACACCGATTCCTGCAAAGGCTCGCGACCTTCTCAGATAATCTCGTACTGTAACGTACCATGGTTGGATCTACTATATCAGTCAGAGGCAGGGAATAGTATAGATATGTGATCATACCCTTCCCGTGCATGTCATATTTCCCTGTAAGTGTTAATCATACACCGCACATATGATTAATTAGGCCATATATTCCTTTGCAAGTTCCCAAGCCGATCACATGTTGAAACTAGTACTCACTCATATAGATAGTTTATTTCTTGACTCTTGTACATGATACACCCTATTGTCTTACTTTTATACTTATTTACAGTTTATTCATGCCGTGTTACACTCCTGTACATGTTATTTATCTTGTATATTCTCTCTATCTACTATTACATAGTCTTTATCATTTATTGGAACTGTTATAAGAAATATACTTTGCTCCAATCTTAACTGGATATAGTTTTCAGACGAGACTGATGACGGTTGCCCTACCAATTACGGGCCATAGGACGTGGTAGGCATAGATCCAGAGACTTTGATTCAGGAGGGTCTAGCCCCAGCCGAGGAGACATATTTAGCGACTCATTTAGGCAAGATTTGTACTAGATTTGTCTCCAATTGGTGACTCTTGGCCTGTTATTGTTTAAGACTTGTATTTGAGATTTGTTAACTCTTAGACTATGTGGATTTGTATTATTTTTATGTTAGACTTTCTCTGAATTTTTATTTCATGCCATTATTTTTTTATCGTGTCATTTATCTTTCATATAGATTATGAATGAGTATGATCATATCTTTACTTGTCCTCTGTTCGGAGATGATTATCTTGATAGTTTATGATATTTATATTGTTAGCTAGTATAGTAGAGCTAGACAGTATTGGCCCATTGGTTAATGATCACACCTGATTTTGATAATCAATGTCAATTTTGGTCGATATGCAAAATACTACTGCTACGAGTTCACAGGTTTCAGTTAGAAGAATATGCATCCTAAATCTGTGTCCTACTGCTACAAACATCGTGTCATCAAGCACCAAACGTCCTGGAATCAAGATCAAACTTTTTTATATTTTCTTCTGTATTTTTATTTTTATTGAGTCTGGAAAAAATATGTACAGTTGATAAGGATCGGTGCTGGCTTAGGTTTTTTTCAGTCCACCAACAAAAATTAGCCTACCTATTCATATATATAAATCCAAAAGACCATACTTCAAAAAGCCCAAAACCCAACCAAATTTGGCCTAAAACAGTTCTGTTTGACCTTAACAGAACTCGTGCAGAACTCAGCCCGAGTTCGGTCTAGGTCAGCTCAACCAATTTTTGAATCCCCTCCAAATTTGCATCCAAGGTTCGAATACAAGATTTTTGCATTCAAACTCAGCCCGAACTCTGTTCGAATTCAGTCTACAAAAACACTTTAAATAGAGAAGAACTTTTCTATTTCCAAATCACTCATTCACTTATTCCTTCTCTACTCTATTTATTCTAAAGTGTTTTCCACTAGCCAAAGCTTTCAAGTCAAGCCTATACCACTCTTAGCCAAAGCCAGTACAGTTATGTTCATTCTAGAGTTTTGGTATTAAATAGTTGTATCGGAGGCTGTATTTAGAAAATGTTTCAGTTTTTAAAATTGTCCTTCGGAGTCGATCGTGCGCTCGTCACCAAGCACGATGTTGTAAGCGACTCGAAGCTTTCAATTATCTTGTACCATTGTAGATTAACATCGAGATAGAGTACTCTAGACTGGACTAGTCCTCTCAGAGGAAAAATAATATATATCGTTGTGTCACTGATTTTGATCTTCTTGACTCCTACTTTACCACAATTTATTAACTGTTATTTATCTGCCATAGTATATAGTTTTGAATTTTTTTAATTCGTGATAATTTTTGCTGCACATGCACACACTCTATTCACCCCCCTTAGAGGTGCTCAATGATCCTACAATTGGTATTAGAGCAGGTTATATATATATATACATAACCATCTAGAAAGTATATATCTATGGCAACCGTTAAATCGATATTCAAAAGTGAAAGGCAATCCATAAATAGACCCCCACTATTTGATGGAACGAATTATACCTACTAGAAAACACGAATGAGTTTCTTTCTAATGTCACTGGACTTCGATCTTTGGTCGATAGTTATAGACAGTTACAAGAAACCGCCTGGAATAATGATTGATGGTGTATTAGTAGACAAGTCTTATGACAAATACACGGAGCAAGAAAAGACACATGCTAATCTAGATGCACGAGCCATCAATGCACTATTCTGTGCAATTAACAAAATTGAGTTTAATCGTGTATCAACCTGTATGACATCTAATGAAATTTGGAGACTTCTTGAGGTAACTAATGAAGGGACATCCCAACTGAAGGAATCCAAAATCAGTAGATTGATACAGGAATATGAATCTTTCAAGATGAAAGCTGGTGAGTTAATTACACAGATTTTTACTCGTTTTCTTGATATTACTAATCCTTTACAATCTCTTGGTAAGGATTACCACAATCATGAAAAGATCATAAAGTTTTGCGGGCTCTAACAAATAACTTGAAATCGAAGGCCACTGCAATCATAGAAGAAAACGACCTCACCACGATGATATTGGAAACATTGATGGGCAAGCTAATGACCCATGAGTTGGACTTGTAAGAGTTTGAAGAAGCAACTCCCAAAGAAAAATTTATTGCCTACAAAGCACAAGCAAAAGAGTCTCACGCAATGATTCGGACAAAAAAGATTCCGATGGTGATGAACAAGCCCTGTATTAGGGTTATATACTAAAAGCATCACTTTCGTATTAACTTTATTTTCTTAAATTTTGAATGAGAAATACATGCAAATGTTTGCATATTGTATTTGTTGCAAGTGTTAATGCAAGCGTCTGATATTCTATATTATAAATAATATATTGTGTGGTGTCACACAGAAGATCATATTGTCAGTTACCTAGAACATATAAATAGTTCACAACCATGATAGACTTGGACAATCCAGTAGAAAGGTTGTAGTGTAATCTGGTATTAGTCTATCTTGACTATAGGTTTATACTAGTACACTTTGTGTGTATTGAACATGACCACTTGAGGTTGTTCTCTTTGTACTAACTACAGAAAAGAACAGACACCTCTGTTATTATGGATGCCTGTGCTCTTAATTCGGATATAATAACAGACATATATATGCAATGTATATTACTTTAACTCATAAAAGAGTGGGACTCATTATGGGTCAACAACCTCTATGAATTGGGTAATAACATTGTATGTATGATGGGCTGTTGATTATAAAAGAAATCTATGTCACGATACATCGGGTTGATGATGTCCCCTTAAGGAGCTCATAATGATTGTCATGTAGACCCTGCAGGTGGATTATATCCGACATGACAAATAAAGTTGAGTGGTACTACTTAAGGATAAAAGATGTCAATCAATATAGTTGTCAGTAACTTAATTTGATCGACGGACATTCGGTATCTTAACATGGAGAGCCAAATAAGCATATAATAAAAGGAGCCCACAATCATAATTTGGGATTAGAAAGGTAGTGCAATAATAGCTCTTTACTGGACCGAGCTATTGTTAATGGGCTTAGGTTGTGTGTTCGGGCTGAACACGGGTTACCTAGATCCATTAGGAGACATAACCCTAATTTTTTCTCATGGTCCCTGACGTAGCCTTATATATATCCTCTATTCTCTGACCGTCAAAATTTTATCAAAAAATAAGAAGCCTTATCTAAATTCGTGATCCATGTAAGGAGAGAAAGTGAGGCTGCCAAGGAGAAGAAAAGGTTGGAAGATCATCGTCCACACGACATCCAATCTGAGGAAAGAATACATGCAAAAGATCTTGGGGTCGTGAGTGCTCGAGGTTGCTGGATAGTGTCTTCTTCTTTTCGTCGTAGGTATAATTCGTGAATCCTAGTTCCGCTATGAAGGGTTAGAACACGTCTTGTTCTGTTAAACTTCCATCGATCAATACGCACACCAAACTAGGGGTCCTGGGAATCCCCAGTTCCATCAATTGATATCAAAGCCACCTTGGATCTGCGTATTGATTGATACATCCATGTTGTCCAATAAAACTTGCATTGTGTAATAGTCGATAGATGTAGATATGTTCTAACTCGGTTTTACAGGCATCTTAGATCCAACTATTATTGTCTAATGCATGCTTTGTTTGTGTTATTTTAAACCATAGACATGTCGTGGATGTTGTTGTTGTTGTGGATGTAATTAAAATCATGATGGTTGATCGTGCTTATAATTTTAATCTTTCAATCTAGATTATGTGTGAACTCCTTCGGGAGGCATAGGATTGATGTAATTTTAATTATTTTTTGATCAATCGTGATGGTGGTGGCGGCTATTTCTGACGCCGGATGAGATGTTGGTTTTAAGCAGTCCAGAGGCAGACGGATGATTTTCGATAACGGAATCGACAACCAAAACCTAAAAAAAAAATTGGGGCACTGCCCTGAACCCCGCGATCTGACCCGGACCCCGAATAAATCTGCGCAGCACCAGATTTTATATTCGAATGGTTGAGGACGGAGCAGAAAAGATGACCATAATAGTTGGATATTTTTTCTTCTGTTTATTATCATTTTTCTTTTTCTGAATATGCATGTTTATTATTCTGTGAATGTTTTTTTATAAAAACTAAGCCTGCATTAATAATAGACAACATGGACATAATATCAACTAGTAGTACAACCCTCATTATTAAATAACTAAGTAGGAGAGGGAATTTATTTAGTATAAATCCTATGGTCTCCATTACTAGTTTGTAGGTGATGTAATTATACTTGCATGTTGGCTTTAGTGCCTTCCTCCATATCGTATGAGTATAATTATGGATCACCAGTACAAACTTCCTTAGGGATATTTATAGAAAATTACTTAGTATGTGTTCACTTCTCCATCTGAAGGAACTCATTACAAGGTAGTGGACTTAGTATTAAGTAATGGTATACACTTAGATACAAATAATGGTATCCTCTCCATCGGAGTCACTGCTATTATTTGTATGACCAGAGCAAGACCAACAGATTAATTTTATTTGTCATAAAGTTATGTTGACATTATAGTAAAATTAATAGGAAAAACCTACTTGAACAAAGTTGAATTTGTATACGTCCGTACTATCGTGGCATGCTAAATTCATGGTGTTCAAAGTGTTGGTGAATTTTTTATTATTGTTTTGAGGAAATCAATATTTTACTAATTCAAAGGTTTTTTGCCCAACATAATTTTTATTTAAGTGATTCTCAGGATTTCAAAAATGGGTTCTTTCAGTCAACTTATGGTGATTCTTAAAGAAAACAAACTTACTGGACCTAATTATATTGACTAAAACGTAATTTGGACATTGTCCTAACTGCTAAAGAGTACAAATATGTATTCAATGAGGAATGCCCACCTAAGCCTGATGCTAATTATGGTAAAGAGGTCAAAGCGGCTTATAAGAAGTGGATAAAGGCAGATGAGATGGCACGATGTTACATTATGGCATCTTTGTCAAATGTACTGCAACATCATCATAAGGCCATAGCTACAGCTTATGACATGATGTATTACCTCAAGGAACTCTTCGTACATCAGAGTAGAGCAGCTAGGCAGTTTGCTATGAAGTGTTTGATGAATACAATAATGGTTGAAGGTATGCGAGTAAGGGATCATGTTCTCAAGATGATGGGTCATCTGAATGAGATAGAGATCCTTAGAGCTGAAGTCGATAGAGAATACAAGGTCAATATCATTCTCGGGACTCTGCCTAAAAGTTATGAAAATTTTTGCCTTAACTACAACATGAACAAAAGGTTTTATAGTTTGTCTAATCTTATTGAAGACATGAAACATCTACTACTGGTAATACGGAAAAGATAGACAAACTTAAATTGGACTATCATGAGGCTATCCTCATCATAGAAAATAAAAAGAAAAAGACTATACCAAGGTGCAAGAACTGTATGACATAGAGAAGAAGAGACACTTAGTCACTAAGCAAAGACTTACGGATATGACAGCTAAATTCGAGGAGTCTTGTACTACCTCTAAAAAGTTAGAGATCAAGTTAGGCAAACAGGTCATCCCTGTTACACGGACTAAGGTTAGTCCTAATACCAGGCATATACCAAAAATGACTAAACCAAATAAAGCACCTAAGCAACATGCTTATCACAATTATGCTTTCACATAAAGGTTTCTAATAAAGACACATGAGAATGTCAACACAGAAACAAAGAGCACAATTTCAAAAATTACATGCACATATTGTGGTACACACGAGCACATATCATAGTATTGTAGAGCTAGAAAGCTTGTTGTTTGCAAAAACAAAAGTTGATTTTTATTTCATAAACTTTGTAAGAAGATTACAAGAATTCTGGGAAAGTACAACTATAGGAAACCGATCTGAAGACGATCGCTTTATCCCTTGGACGATGTGAACTTTGAAGACTGTAGCCTCTGAAGATTGCAGCAGCACTTTGGCAAGAACTTCTGATCTCTGGTGATGACTTGAATATGTGTGTGATAATGAAGACTTGAAACTCTATTTATAGAGTTCTGGAAATAACTAACTTTTAGTTATTCTGAGTTGCGCATGATGGATTGCGCAGACTTTGGATTGTGCAATCAATGAACTGCACAGGCAGTTACTCGATCGTGGACCACCTGTATGTGACGCATGGTATTGTTTGATTGAAATACGCTTGGTCGTGTACAGACGGTTACCACATGGTGAGTAATTGATGGCATGTATGCCACGTGTACATTTTCAGTTGTCTTGATGGAGTGTGCCACATGAATTGTGCTGGCTACAGATTATGCTGTAGAGAGTCTGGCAAATTGTGCTGCATGTACAGCTGTCCTCGAGCGCTGTGCTGCACGATAAATGAACAGTTTCCTCGTTCTTCGGGCTGTCAGTTGTCAGAAGATCTGATTCTCTGTTAGATAATGATGACGAGGCCACGTCAGCTTGCACACTTGGATGAGTGCGCAGTTCAGCCTGCACAATCGAGTTGTTGCACAATCTGTCTCCTGTGCAGTTTACTTGAAGGATGCACAATTTGATTTTCATGACTTCTTTGATGGGTGCAACTTAATTTTTAGGACCTACAAGACCCCCTTCAAAGTTTTCGAAGTTTGAAAATATTCAAAGCTTCGAAATACTTTGAATTTTGATTTTAAAATCAAGTTGCGCAAGTAATGCCCTGTCTGCGCAATTGGAGGAATTAGTTCCTATTTCTTCGGCACAATCTGAGGCATCTGTTTACTTTCGAAAAACTATAAATAGTTCTCTTTTTTCTTTCTGTCATTCTTTACTTGTTTCCACTTTATTCAAGAGAGAAAATTCTCGAGCCCACTCCGACTCTTTTCCTTCTTCTCCGTCGACTTCAATGGCTCCGAACCGTTCCGCCGCCGACAAGGGCAAAGCCCCCGCCGAGTCTTCGACTCGGGCTGTGCCGCGCATTTTACAACACGAAGTCTGTCATCCCGCACTGCAAAGTAGTCGCTCGATCAAAAACCCTTTTTAGGGTTCTTCGACATGATTGAATCTTCAAACCTATCTCTTTTTAGAGATTTGGTTATATTGCGCCGTCCTGTTTAGGGTTTCGGTTGCACAAACCCAATAGTTTTTATTTTTATGAAGACTATTTTCTTGCGCAATCGGTTGGAAAGTGCTGACAAATGTTCAGCGCAATCTGCTGATTTGTGCAAGGCTATCCAGCGCAAACTGATGCTTTGTGCAAGTTGTTCAGCGCAATCTGATGGATTGCGTAAGTGGATGAATTGGCGCAGCTGGATACTATGCGTATGTAGACTGTATTAGCGCAATTTGATCCTATACATATAGCACAAATTGACTCTTGTACAATTTGCTGATTTTTGAACAGACTATTTAGACTTTGCATGTACTGAATTCTGTCTTTTTGTTTGATGCAGTCAACCTCAGGGAAGACCCAAATTATGAAATCTTTGCAGGGACTTTAGCTGAGCCAGAGTTTAAGGAGGATCTGTCTCATGTGATATTTCCTCAATATGCTCTGCCATCTTCCCGTCAAGCCATCTTAGTAGCACAGGACAATGAAACCTTATTGAGTCTGATGAACGGGCAGCCTCTGCAGACTACCGATGCCATTACTCATAAGAAACCCCTATTTCTATTTGGTGAAGCTATTGATAAGAGTTCTCAGCCGAGACCTCGTGTTGAGCAGAGACTCTTTCAGAGAGGCGAGAAAAGAATACTGTTACCAGACATTGCCAGATGCCTTCCTTTATCTCGCTATGCTCATGCGAGCTATCCCAGGAGGATGGACTGGGATATTACTCCTCTCCAGCAAGCCAGAACAAGAAATATTTGTGTGAAGAAAGGACCAAATAGCAAGGATATGTTCTATAGCTCGTCTGAGCGTCACAGCTCCTTGCTCAGAGGATTGAAGCCTGCCTGTATTCCACCAGAGAACTCCTCCTTGCTGCTGCCGGTTAGGACGCCGATCTTTGTGAATGAATTTGTAAAGGTTGAGGGAAGATATCCGGATCAGGACATCCGATTGACAGGTCTAGTGAACCCAGATAACAAAAGATGGAACTGCATAACCAATTGGATATTGGTTCAGTTCGAAGAGAAGCTCAAAGAGATTGAGCTGTACCAGGCGGTATACTCTACCGTATATGGATTCCACCCCAACCCTCATTTGTTTCTCACTTTGGCGGAGAGGTATAATTTTAGGACAGGGACTTTCATGACACCCTGTGGAGAGATTGGACTAGCTCTTCATGAGATGAAGTATATCTCGAGCTTACCAATGGGAGACTTCCCCTATGTAGAATATGTTCCAACCAATGATGAGTTGGACCGACTTCGTCGAGAGAATGCTGAGATGGTGGCCGTTTTCGAAGAACTGCTATGCCACTATAAAATTTGCTCCATGTATTACAAGAGTGGTTCCTCCGGTACTTGCTACTCGTCAAAGTGGTTGCCCTATCTCTTCCTCAACCACATCATCGAGAAGAAGACTAAGGATCACGATACGTGCAACCCTACCTTCTTCAAACCACTCAGTCATAGTGAGGTGATAGGATTGATGGAAGAAAACAAGGAAATGGACATCAAGGTTGACGATGAACTTCAATATCCTCCTTTCAAGACAGGAGATTTTATTAAAAGTTTCATGAGAATGGGCTATAGGCCCATGTCAAAGGAAGCCCAGCTGGCGGGTTTCTTCACATATTGGCTCCGATGATTCGTCATACCTGGAGAGAGCACCATAGATCGCTTCCTTCACGGCGTGCTCTTTGCTGCCGTCCGTTTAGTCTTTGGCTATCGGATGGATCTGCTATCGGCGATGACCTGCAGAGTGAATGCGGGTCTTTATCTTTTTGTTGATTCAATGCTCAAGGAAAAAGGAGAGAAAGGGAACTTTCCTCGGCTGGAGCTTTCCTACACTTATTTGTTCAGATGGTTGCTTCTACATCATCATTCATTGATGAACCCCGATATGGGGACAGTCAGCGGAAGCTTCTTGCAGAGATTCTCAAGGAGCAAATGGATATATACCAGCCTACGAGATTGTAGACGAGCTTTGAATCTCGGGAAAGGGTGGAATTTCTATTTTTCCCCTCCGACTGGTTATGAACATATGTCAACAAATCTGGTCGATCTTGGGATACAGCCTTTGGGTCGCGCAGCATTTGATTGGCTGAGGACGATTAGGCCGTCGCACTTGGTTTATAGATTTGAAGACGAATGTTACTTAGAACCATATCTTCCCAGCCGCTTTGTCCATCAATTCGGCTATGACCAGTTCCACGTGGGTAATGCCATAACGTGCCTGCAAAGACAAGGATATTTGATCGATGGCGCCTGGGCTTGGGCTTATTATAACGCTCGAGACACAAGAATAATGTTCTCGATGCTGGCGAAGAGAGACCATGGCCTGCGGATGCTATACACATATTCCATCTTCTACACATCGGCGAACACCTTTGCTGAGAATTTCAGTCTTGTCGATAGCTTTGCGACGGCGACCAGATTAAAGAAGGGAACAACTGTTGTGGTGTCTTCGGGCAACGAAGAAGAGCGTGAACAGGCCGATGTGCCGTTGGAAGCTTCAAGGGAAGCTAACTTCCCGGAAGAGGTCAACGAACCATTGCGCATCTCTTTGAAAGTTGTCAAATCTCCTGCCAAAGAGAGGAAGAGAAGGAGAGAAGAACCTTCTTCTCCAGTTGCGAAGAAGAAACTTGTTTTGGAACCATCAGAAAGGGTGACGACCCGATCATAATCTCGGCAACAGGCCGAATCAACTCAAAGAGAAGAGGCGGCGACCCCGACCTCTATCCAAAAGCAAGACAATGTTATAGATGTAGAGAGACCTCTACATAGAAAGAAGACAATTTTCCGGAGAAAGAAGGTAGTCACTCCTCGACCTATATCATCGGTCGTAGCTAGTGCTATTGCCGGAGTTAAAATGTCATCTCCTACTCCTGCCCCTGAACCCAGGCAGGAAACTCCTAGTCCATAACAGAGGAATGAGGCTGTAGAGTCCAGGGAAGACATTATGGAAAGTGAGCATGAAGTTTTGCGATCTCCTTCACTGGCGGTGGAAACTACCCGGCTTTCTGCTATACCAGGAACACTCCGTGAAGAAGAAGATCGTTTAATGATTGAATCTCTAAATGATTGCGACTTCGGCTTGCAGGATGATGTCGATCAGGCCGTCGCAACTGACAGTGAAGAAGCGCCAGAGGACAGTAAAGATACATCAACAGAAGCTGTTGATGATACTTTAAATCCAGAAGAGGACGCTAATGTCCATATATCCTCGGAAGCTATAGACGACATGCTGAATCCTGAAGAGGATATTGAGGTGCATGTGTCTCAAGAAAAGAATACGGGTGAAGAAGTAGCACCTGCTGAAACTACTCCTGCTGATCCCAAAGGTATTAAATGATTTTATCAACCTTCTTTTCATAGATTCAAATAGCTGACATCTACATTTTTATCCATGCAGAACTTGAATCTTCCCCAGTTCCTCCTACATGCACAGACATAGTACCAATAACGGCTATAGCTAGTCGTAGCTGACATTTTTCGGGTGGCTCTGAGGCAGAAAGTAGCCAGGCAGTAATGTCTGAGGCAACTTCTGTTAGATTGGAACCTGTGCCAACAGATGACAGACTTGTTGCTGAACCAAGTCATGGTAAGATTGCCTTTTACTTTTGATCTTTTTCAATTAGTTGCTAATGACAACAACAATCACTGATAAGGTTCATTTGATTTTGCAGAAGAACATCTGGAAGGGGCAGCTAGCTCTACGATGGCTCCTCTGTCTAAAGAACCCTCTACTCAAAAGGAGGAAGCTGAACGTCTATCTTCACAGACACCTGCTGCTGCTTCAACGTCTATGGGAGTAGCTGCTACTCCTGGAGCTCTGGCTACTAACCGATTTATCATTAGCTCCTTCTCCAACCTTTTCTTTAATTCGTTGGGACCCTTAGTAGATAGGGTGATAGAGAAAGAAGATGCTGGTTTCTCAACAGTTAGAGGCCCAACCTACTATTTGATCAATGCCATCCGCAGTCAAGGTGACGAAGCTCAGGCCATTTTTCTTGAACATGTACTAGATGAGCTGGAGGCATCGGTTATGATTTATAAAGAGCTTAATAGGGAGGAGATGAAGCTCTTGGTACAGGCTGAATTTGAGAAGATGTCACAAGAAGTTGCAGTTGCGACGGTTGATCTCCAAGTTCTCTTGGACACTTTCTCTACTAAGTCTGCTGAGTATAATTCCCAAGTGGAAACAATAGCATCTGTTGCTGAAGAGAAGGAGAGGAAAGTTGCTGAGCTGCAAGAAGAATCTGCCCGTCTTCAAGAAGAGCTGAGACTTGTTCACCTTGCTCTGGAAGATGAGGTCACGCAACATCAGGCTGCAGTTCAATAACTGAACACTCTGACTCAGGAAAGAGATGAGTATGTCGCAACTCATCAAGCAGAAATCTCTCGCAAACTAGTAACCATGCCGTCTTTCGACGATAAGTCTGGGATGGAGGAAGCTAGGAAGCGATTGATGGACTCTCGTGAGGAGCGACTGCAATCTTTAAAGCAGCAGATGACTAACTTGATAACTCCGCCAGCAGAATGAGAAAGACTTTTTGTATCTTCAATTTTTGTGATATTTAATTTTATATTGTCTTTCAATTTTGATCAAATAAAAAGACATTTTCTTGGTGGATCTATTATTTATTGCATATCTTATTCAGATATAAATAATAGCGATAGAAAATATATGCAGAGGTGCAAGACATGATATATTTCTTAATTTTAGAAAATAATTATATTTATTATATATACTCAGAGGTAATGTGGACATGGCAGAATATAATTTGTTAAATATCGTTATTTCAGTAGACAACTTAATCAAAGATAATAAGTTGCTGATGTGAAGGAATGGATGAATGAACAAAAATGAATCGTCAAAATATATGAACAAAATGAATGAACGAAATGAATCTTCAGGATGAACGGATGGACCGTCAAATGAATTGAGTGAACGGATGAACCGTCAGATGAATGGGTGGACCGTCGGATGGATGGAATGAACGGACAAACCGTCAGATGAATGGATGAACGGGTGAACCGTCAGATGAATTTAATAAACAGGCGAACCGTCAGATGAATGTAATGAACGGACGAACCGTCAGATGAATTTAATGAACGGACGAACCGTCAGATGAATGTATCGATTCATTATCTTACGAATCTCTGTCTATAAATAGAACAAAAAATCATATGGAATGATCACTTTCACTTTTTAACATAAAGATGTCGTCTGGAGATGCACCTAAGAAAGCTGAGATCGCCCCTAAGGTTGAAGCGGTTACCGAAGAACGTCCAGTCGAGCCGGCCAAGCCAAAGCAGACAGAGGCAGGCAAAGGTTCATCTGTACCCAAGCCGCCAAGGGATATCTTGGATTTTCTTCTAGAACCAGAAAAGACTGAAGAAGAAGAAGAAGCCATGAGGATGGCTGCTTGCAAGTTCCTGGTGGGTTCGGGCAAGAATATTCTCGGCTCTTTTGCTGATCACGTCTTCTATAAGGACGGTAGTGGCCCGCGTCCCAATTTTGAGAAGGATGATGATGGTGACCTTCTTTGATATTATGTACTATCATTCATGATGAAATAAAATTGAATTTTATTTATGAACTTGTCTGATGATTACAAGCAATATCTTTTACATTTATACATAATACTTTTTGAGGAATTTGCCATTGATAGGCATCATTGCAACTCGACCGTCTAGCTCTGTGAGTTGATAGGCTCCATTTGAGAAGACTTTGCTCACAATATATGGCCCTTCCCACTTTGCATCGAACTTGCCCTTGATCATGTGAGTCATAGTCATGGGACACCTGACTGTTAAAACAAGCTCTCCTTTTTGAAAGGCTCTGACCTTAACTTTGCGGTTGAAAGTCTTGGAGATGCGGGCTTGGTATAACTCAATATGCTGTTGAGCCATTAACCGCTTCTCATCGAGCGCTTCTAATTCTTGGAGTCGGAGAAGATCATTGTTCTCTATAGTGAGCTCGTTGGTGATAACAATCCTCAAAGACGGAATTTGAAGTTCCAAGGGTAGAACTGCTTCACAGCCGTACACCAAAGAGAAGGGTGTACAACCTGTAGGGTTGCGAACCGTAGTACGGTAGGCCCATAGACATTCCCCAAGCTTTTCACTCCAGTTTCGTTTGTTAGTAGACACAAACTTCTTGAGGAGCTTGATGATAGTCTTGTTGAAGGCTTCAGCTAAGCCATTAGCAGCAGGATTGTAGGCTGTTGAAGCGACATTGTCAATCCGGTGATCGTCACAGAACCTTGTGAACTTTTGGCTGATGAACTGCGGTCCATTGTCATGGATAATTCGTCGAGATACTCCAAATCAATAGATGACATGGTGTTTGACGAAGTTGATGACGCTGCTGGTCTTGACTTCAGCCAATGGTATAGCTTCGGCCCATTTGGAAAAGTAGTCGGTTATTGCCAGTATGAACCAATGTCCTCTAGAAGAAGGAGGATTGATTGGACCTATAATATCCATGCCCCAAGCTTAAAAGGCAAGGAAGCAGCAGTCGGATGAAAAAATTTCGACGGTTGATGAATAAAATCTGTATGGATTTGACAAGCTCGACATTTCCTTGCCTATTCGATGGCATCTGATACCATAGAGGGCCAGTAGTAACCCATGCTTCGGATACGATCCTGTAGCTTAGGACCGGGTAGATGTGCTCCGCAGACACCGTTGTGAGCTTCACGTAATACTTGCTTTGCTTCATCACCAGCAAGACAGCGCAAGAGTAAGCCGTCATAAGTTCGCCGGTAAAGAGTTTTGGTGGTCTGATTGCAGTAGAATTGTAGAGACCGCCGACGAATACTCGTAGCTTCTTTGGGATCTTCAGGGAGTATGTCATGAACTACGAAGTCGATGAAGGGAGCTCTCCAATCTTCACTGATAACATTGGCTTCAGTAAGATTATTGAACTCAATATTATGATTGTTTTTTATGCAGAATAATTCCCGATTAGAGATAACCACCACATGCTGTCTTTTGATAGGGATGGCTAAGACTGCTGCAAGATTAGCCAAAGCATCTGCTTCGGTATTGCATGCTCGACGGACATATTCGATGAAGAAGGCTTTGAATGATGTAGCCATGTTGATTGCCACTTCATAGTAAGGCACTAGATCTTGATGGCAAACTTCATAGGTTCCTCTAACCTGGTTAACAACCAGCTTGGAGTTACCATAGACTTCAAGATACTCGACGCCTAGTTGTTTAGCTAGCTGAAGGCTAATAAGTAGAGCATTGTATTCTGCTACGTTATTGGAACAAGGTTCATCTAGAGAATAGGCTCTTTGAATAGCTGACCCGTCTGGAGAAACGAGAACAACTCTAACTCCTACAACAATAGCACCATTGGGTTCAATCCTGGATGCACCACCAAAGAATAGATGCCAAGTAGGAAATTCTTCGGAGATTGTATTTGATTCCAATGTCTCGTCTGGAATTTCATCAAAGAGTTTAGATGTCTCTGGAACAGGATGAGCTGCTAAGAAATTCGCCAGTGCTTGACATTTGACAGACTTTTGAGGAACATATACCATGTCATATTGGGCTAGCAGAATGGCCCATGTAGCCAGCCGAGAATTGAGTGTACTAGGCTTCTTCATCAGTACCCGAAGAGGATTAACTCAGGATATGACATGAATAGTTTGCCCAATGATGTAATGTCTTGTCTTTTGAACAGCAAACATAAGAGCTAGGCATTCTTTTTCGACCGGACTATAACGGTGTTCGGCACCAATCATAGTACGACTGAGATAATAGATAGCTTGTTCATGACCTTCTTTGTTCTTTTGGGCAAGTAAAGCACCCAATGAATGGTCCATAGCACGGACATACATTAAGAATGGTATGCCAGAGATTGGGGGCACCAAGACTGGTAGATTCATGAGATATCATTTTATGTCGTCAAATGCTCGTTGACATTCTTTGGTCCAAATAAAAGATACACCCTTCTTTATTAGCTGAATAAATGGTCTGCAGCGTCCAGACAGATTTGAAATGAACCTCCTGATGTACGTAAGTCGACCTTAGAATCCTCGTAGCCCTTTTAGGTTGCGTGGAGGACGCTTCTCTTGAATGACTTTGATCTTCTCAGGATCCACGTGTATACCCTTAGAGGTAATGACGAAGCCGAGAAATTTGCCACTAGAGACACCCAAGAATGACTTGGTAGGATTCATTTTGAGTTGATGTTGGCGCATGAGATTGAAGATAGTTCTCAAGTCTTGGATGTGATCTTCCTTTAGACGACTTTTGACAGCAATATCGTCGACGTAGCATTCGACAGTCTTACACAGATGATCTCGAAAGATAGTACTCATGGCTCATTGGTAAGTTGTACCAGCGTTTATAGACCAAATGGCATTACGGTATAGCAATAGACTCCGCGAGGAGTGCGGAAAGAAGTATGTTTTTCATCTTCAGGATTCATCAGAATCTGATTGTATCCGAAGAATCCATCCATGAAAGATATTCTTTCGAACCTACAGGTGTTGTCAATCATGACGTCCGTGATAGGAAGAGGAAATTCATCTTTTGGACATGCTTCATTAAGATCCCGAAAGTCGATATAGACTCGAACTTTTCTGATTTTCTTCAGGACTGGAACGACATTAGCTACCCAATCTTGATGTTATTCTTCTCGGATAAAGCCACAAGCAATGAGCTTCTTGACTTCATCGTCAATTGCATCCGTCATTTCTGGCTTGAAGCGCTGTTGTTGCTGTTTGACCGGTTTTGCATTAGGCAGGATATTTAATTTGTGAGTAGCAACTTTGGGATCTAGTCCTGGCATGTCTTTATAGCTCCAGGCAAAGACATCAATGTATTCTTGAATAAGAAGAATTAATTCTTGCTTATCTGCCTCAGAGAGGTTATTGCTGATGAATATTGGATGAGGGGACCCGCTCTCTCCTACATCAATTTGAATCAATTGATCTTCAGTAGGAGGTTCTCTTTGTTCAAATCGGAGTTTCCGTTGGGTATCCATTCGTTGAGCCCAAGAATCCGTTTTGGGATTTTCTTCAATATTCTCGTCATAGCCTTCTGGAAGTTCGACGGAAACCATGTTAGAAGATACAGTCAGCCGATGAACTTGACCGATGCTGGTGTCAGAATCCCATGATCTAGAATCAGAAGAGTTAGAACGCTCTTCACTATCGGATTCGGAGCCTGCTGGGGATGAGACATGAGGTAAAGAATATCCGAGACCTCTTTTGGTCCTGCTAAAATACATCTCTGACTTTCCTTTCGGAACAGTTGTACGGATAGGAGTTCTTCTACCTTTACCATAGTTGAGGCCATTTTTGAAGTCATAACCCATCTTTCGGATGATGTCTTTTGATTATTGACTGTAACGACGAAGTTGAAGATGCCCCGTGTTGTTACTTTTGCTATCATCCGTATAGCTGAATTGTTGTTCCGGTCTTTACTAAAAAGTATTGGACTCTCGCCTTTCTTTCGAGCAGGAACAACACGATATGAGTCATTTGGATGTTTGAGTGAGACTTCTATTTTAAGAGACTGTACAACTCCTACTGTAAATGACTGAAAGCTATCTAACATATCCAAATAGCACTTAGCATGATAAATGACATCAGTATACTGGAAAGTAGATGCTTTTTCATTAATTTGTACATCTGTATTTACAGCAGGACCTTTAGCCTTAGCAGGCTTGGTCAGATTGATTATAAGAGGGGGAGAAGAAGAACATGGAGAAGGATTGGACTTGTTACGACGAAGGTCGATAACAAGCAGCTCAGAGGAGGTGAGCTCCCTTTTATCCTTGTTGTGAGATTAATCAATAACAAGTGGCTCAGTAGAGGTGAGCTGCCTTTTTTTCTTGTTACGACGTAAGTCGATAACAAGTGGTTCAGAAGAGGTGAGCTCCCTTTGATCCTGACCACCATCAGTTGGTTGCTTCTGGACTGGCAAGTGGATAGCCAATGGTTTGGAGGATTGAGGACGAGAAATACGCCCTTTGACTGGTATGATGAGGGTGTCATTGGGCACTGCTTCTTGTTCTTCTTCAGTGTCCAGAGACAGTATTACTTTCATGAACTCATCCTTGTACATACGAGCATCGTTGCAGTATGATTCGACACCTTTGAAAGGATAGAGATCAGCAACCTCCTTTTGAACCTCTCCATTGTCATCGACATATTTAAAATATTGATGGAGAATCGAAGGAACAATGTTATGCTCATGCAAGAATGGTCTCCCCAACAGAGCATTGTAAGAACAACCATGGTTGTCAATGATGTAGAAGGTCACCTTTGTGCGGAGGTTGCCTATTTGGAGTTTTAGGCGAATCTTGCCCAGAGGTTCACTCCTTCCCGGATTGAACCCAAGGATGGTGGTGATTGTACTGGAAAGACTATGCACTGGGATCTTTGATGCATCTAACATTGTCTTCGGCATGATGCTGAGGGCAGACCAAGGATCTATCAGAATACGATCGACTTTCATCGAGTCGACATATCCTGCATAGTATAGAGGACGGTCTTGCCTATTATCTTCCATCAGCATGTCATCCTGTGTGAAGATAACGTTTGGAATTAATTCCAACACACTATGACAATGGAGGCAAGAGATTGGCTCTGCTTTCGGCTTCTTCAGAAGGGCTAGACAGGTTTTAGCATGCATGAGAGCTTCACTCAGAGTTTTCCGAGTCTCTTTAGAAAGGCGCAATAGCTCAAAGATGGACAGCCGGGCCGGTGTATTGGCTAGTTGAGCCAAGATATCAAAGTTGTAAGGCTTCTCATGTCCTGAGGGAGATGACTTCTTCAAAGGTTTGTCGAAGCGGACTTGTTGTTTGCCTTTGTCAGCGACTGTCGGCTTGGAAAGAGTAGACTCTACAACCGGTGAGGAGGCAGAAGTGATATCCTCAGTGGAAGCAGGTTGCACTGGAGCGGGCTCAGAAGAAGAAGCAGGATTCTCCTGAACTTCGGGATAATCCTTTAGATAGGCTTTCCCTGATCTGGTGCCCAAAAAGATTTCTTCGTCAACTATGGGGTCAAAAGACACCATATTGTAGATCTTTGTCTTGCCCTTGGAGCGTTCTTTCTTTTTGGAGGAAGAGGGAACTTCAAACTCCGAAGCAAGATTCGAATGAATCCACATAATCTCGCCATTGTCAAGAGACAAGGGGACGAGACCTTCACTTCGTGGAGGAGGGAGATTCTCGATCTCAAGAGTAGCTTTGGGGATAGGGATGACACCGTATTGTACCATTTGTGGAGGAAAGTCACCGAATTGAACTGAGACCATGTTCGCAGTAACAGCCTTCTCGTCTTGCTGTAGAGTGACAACACCAGCATTGACTAGCTCCTAAATTTTGCCTTTGAGCACATAACATGCTCGAGTGGGATGCCCAATGAACCTGTGATAGACACAATACTTGGGATGATCAGTCTTACCGACCTCATCAGGCTTATTTGGGTCTGGGAGCTGGAGCTTATTGCTTTTGATCAAGCAATCAAAGATGCTCACGATGTCATTCTTGTTAAAAGAGTACTCTACTTTCGGACGAGGTTCCCTTGGTGGAGGTACTGAAGGAGTAGAAGTAGACGTAGGTGGAGCTACATTGACCGCCAGAGATTCTTTGTTCTTCAAGTTGATATTCAAAGTCTCTTTTCCTTTGCGGTTGTTCTGGCGATTACCACCACTTGATGTCTGGTGTTCATCCCGATCGGGGTTAGACAAATGTACCCCTAGTTGTTTGAATTTGTCAGCACTAACTTCAGCTGCTTTAGCGTTGACAATAAAAGATGGCCAGTCTTGGAAATGAGTTGACCCCGTCCACATGCTGATGATAGGCAACAAATTTGCCTTACATGTGTCTATAGTCACAGCGGCCGGAGTTCCAGGAAGCATTTTTAAAGCTTCTCGGCGGAACCTTTCAATAAAACTCTCAGCGGTTTCATTATGCCTTTGTTTGATTTTATTAAGGGCTGACATGGTCATGTCATTGATCCCCTCATAGAATCGTTCCAAGAAGATTTGTTTTAGATCTGAGAAGGAGGTGATACAACCATCGGGCAAGCTTCTGTACCAATCGCATGCTACGTCGGCTAAACAGCCGACGAATACCCTGGTAAGAATAGCGTCATTTGGCTGAAGTTGGACAGTCATTACCTCAAAGTGGTTAATAAACTGACTAGGAGAAGTGCTGCCATCAAACAACGAGATTGTTGGGATTTTGTACTTTGGAGGAAATGGGACTTCCTTCCATTCAACTGGGTAGGGTTGTTTGATCCCTAACCTCTGCAAGTTGTCTTTCTCTTTGAAGGCCTCGAATTGAGTGCGCAAAAGTTTGACAGCTTCATTGGCATCCTCCACTGATGTAGAAGGTGCAGGCTGAATCAGAGTGTTAGGGGGAGGAACAGCGTGGTAAGCACTACCCCCAGCCCCTGACTGACTGGGTGTAGGTTGAATCTGTACAGGAGGTACTTGAGGAGATGCTACCCCAGCCCTGCACTGACAGGCACCGACGATGCTATGATCTCAGGATTTGCAGCAGGTACGGTCGGTGGTACTGTATGTTTGGCTACGATGATAGAATGCATACTTGCAACCATTTCAGCCATGGTCTTCAACTTGTCTTCTAGTGCAGCTATTCGTTGTTCTCAACTAGCTGAACTGGAAGCATATGGGTCTTCGGTGACAACATAAGCTGTCACTTCTCTAGGTACAGTGGAGGACACTGTCTGTTCCAAACTTTCACTGTATGCATCATAGTCGGAGAAAGAATCATCTCCTGAGTGAGAAAGAGGAAGATGACCGGAAGGATCTTGAAGATTCCTTTGACCGATTGTATCTCGGCTTCGGGATATGGTATGTCAAAATACTCCTTCAGAAGATTCTTGGAGTAGATCCAAATACCGTTGACTTGGCTTGCGAGGCTTGCCGTGCTTAGAGCACTTCCTACCCTCAGTGTCTCGGGAAGTCATGTTGACAGAAGCGTACAACACTTCATCTTCATCTTCTGACATAGGTTCAGAGTTTGTAAAGTTCAAACGATCGAAGACAGATCATTTTGTTGTCTGATAACAACACTTGATAACAACCTTGTGATTACAATGGTGTCCAAGTGGTTGCACTGGAGGAGTTGAGATGTTGTCCCATTTTTGTTTAAGGTGTTCTCGGAGATCGGAAACAATGACATAACGAGAAGAAGTCTGAGGGACACGTTCTTTGACAACATTCGGAACATGGTTCCGGTTCTTCAAATGTTTTGTCCCTTGAGTGTACAAGGAAGTACTCATTTCATTAGCATAGGTGTCAGGATTTTTGATCCTGGAAGTTTGCCTCTGATGCTGGTTGGTCTTCGGTATTGGTTGTTTACGTTTCGCCGAAGTTGGCCTACTGAGATAAGTTCTTAGATCAGCAAATTCACCCCTAGGGGTTTCTGTCTGAGACACCAGTAATTTTCCTTGTTTTGAACGGAATATCTTTAGAGTTGGGAGATCTTGGAATTCTGCTACCGGAGTAGGCAGAATACCTCTTTGATCAGTACACTTCCCTTTGGCTAGAAGGGAAGAAGAACCCTTGTTGGAGAGAGTTCTTGTACTGACTGGTGCCGAGGCACGTTCAGATTGATCTTCTATAGTAAAAACTGAGGAAGACTGAGAAAAGACCAAAGGGCCTTTTCCTTTGTTTTGTGAAGAAGGGTTAGCTAAAGAGCGTTTCCCTCTGTTGTCTTCCAAGTCATAGGACGAGGAAGTTTGAGAAAAGACCAACGGGTCTTTTCTTTTGTTCTGGGAAGGAGGAGGAATAGTCAAAAGACTACCCCCAGTGGATTGCGCTGGAGCAATAGGATGCTTGGGAAGAGGAGCAGAGTTTTTCCCCTTACTGTGAGAAGAAGAGAGATTAGCCAAAGGGCTGTCCCTCTTAGACTGTGCTGGCGCAGTTTGCGCATGGGTTGAAGTAGCTGTTGGCGCATTGGTAGGTTGCGTATGAGGAGCTTTGACAGAAGGTCTTCTGGCCACAGTCACAGCAGCTTGTGCAGCAGGAGTCTTGATGCCAGAGTGCTTGAGTTGTACTCTGGTTGCTGGAGTGGTGGATTGCGCAGGAAGAGTTGCAGCCAACTGCGCTAGGGAAAGAGGAGTCTTGCACTTTGACAGAGCAGAATAGGAAATGGTTTGTGCACTGGCAAGGGGAGCACCATACTGCACAGGGGCAGTAGCAGTAGACTGTGCAGCAGAGACAGCAGCAGAGACAGTGGACTGCACAGCAGGCTGAACAACAGAGGCAGTAGACTGCGTCGCAGTCTTGGGGACCCACACTGGATGAACTTTGCTTGTGGGAGAAGTTGTTGCAGTGCGAGGGGTGGTCCTGGAGTTGATCATCGCCTTGTAGGCTGTCTGGTTGACCTTTACAACCAGCGTCTTCTGCATCTTTCCGATAGACGCAACGTCACATTGAGTTGTCACTTCCTCGTCGGAGGAGAAAGTCGTCCCCTGCAGAGTCGCCATTTTGTTTGCAAAAACAAAAGTTGATTTTTATTTCACAAACTTTGTAAGAAGATTACAAGAATTCTGGGAAAGTACAACTATAGGAATCCGATCTGAAGACGATCGCTTTATCCCTTGAACGATATGAACTTTGAAGACGGTAGCCTCTGAAGATTGCAGCAGCACTTTGGCAAGAACTCCTGATCTCTGGTGATGAATTGAATGTGTGTGTGATAATGAAGACTTGAAACTCTATTTATAGAGTTCTGGAAATAACTAACTTTTAGTTATTCTGAGTTATGCATGATGGATTGCGTAGACTTTGGATTGCGCAATCAATGAACTGCGCAGGCAGTTACTCGATCGTGGACCACCTGTATGTGACGCGTGGCATTGTTTGATTGAAATGTGCTTGGTCGTGTACAGACGGTTGCCACATGGTGAGTAATTGATGGCATGTAGGCCACGTGTACATTGTCAATTGTCTTGATGGAGTGCGCCACATGAATTACGCTGGCTACAGATTATGTTTGATTGAATTATGCTGTAGAGAGTCTGGCAGATTGCGCTGCATGTACAACTATCCTCGAGCACTATGCTGCACGATAAATGAACAGTTTCCTCGTTCTTCGGGCTATCAGCTATCAGAAGATCTGATTCTCTGTCAGATAATGATGACGATGCCACGTCAGCTTGTACACTTGGATGAGTGCGCAGTTCAGCCTGCACAATCGAGTTGTTGCACAATCTGTCTCCTGCGCAGTTTACTTGAAGGATGCACAATTTGATTTTCATGACTTCTTTGATAGGTGCAACTTGATTTTTAGGACCTACACTTGTTGACACAAATTTACTTGCTTGGATTTCTAAGACTAATCATAATGAACCCTTGAAGAAATGGGTACCAAAGGATTCATCTATTCATTTTGTAGGTAGACCCTCAACCCCCTCATGTTAAAAGCAAATGGATACTCGATAGCAGATATTCTTGACACATAACAGGAGATGCATCTTTATTTGCTACGCTATCGATGAAAAAAGGATATGTTTCCTTCGGCAACAATCTGAGAAGTAATATTATAGGTAACGACACTGTTGGCATATCTCCCTATCCAGAAATAAAATACGTTTGTCTAGTCACAGAATTGAAACATAACCTATTAAGCGTAAGTCATTTGGCAGATAATGGTTATGGCATTAATTTTGTGGAAGACAAATGTTTTATAGATGAGATGTCTACTGGGAATCCCGTATATGAGGGATCAGAAAAGATAATATTTATGTTTTCTTTCTAGAATGTACTAGTAATGTAGGTAAGTGCCTGGTAGCTAATCAGGATGAAAGCTGGCTATGGCACATGAGGCTAGGACATGCAAATATGAACACTATTGCAGGGCTATGCACTAAAAAGCTGGTAAAAGGAATCCAAAAAATTACCTTCAAGAGAGATATGGTATGTTTGGACTGTGAAAAGAATAAGGCAACTAGGTCATCCTTTAAATCCATCAACGTTGTAAGCACGTCTAGACCTTTGCAGTTGATTCATATGGATTTATTTGGTCCTAGTAGAGTCGCTAGTCTTGGCGGTAAACTATACACTTTTGTTATATGTAACGTCGTAGTCCCAAAATACGTATAGGACCAGGATACGGTACATGCCAACAGTACTTCACCAGTGGGTCAAATCTCATAATAAGCCCACTAGCGAAATGCTTAAGCTATAAATCATAATAACAACGCAGAATATAGTACAAGTCACAGGTACACAGCTAATCTCATCCACACAATAAATAAGACACCAGGTATCAAGTCTAATAAAATAATACTAACGAGAAAGACCTGTCCAACATGAAATAGAAATAATAATTGTGCGGGTAAGACATCCCAAAACCACAGTATAAAGAAATGAATAATCAACTACATGTTCATTGATGAAAAGAAAGAAAATAATGTATCAAGTCTAAAATAAAGAGACATGTCTCAAGAGAAGTCCTCGGCCACTATCTCGTCCTCCTGCGAAAATACGTCACCTGTCTCCACTCCAGAACCATAAACCTCCGGGAAGTCCTCCTCTCTAACTAAGCCTGGAGAGATAAATAGGTCCTCAGGAGACTAGCAAGACACCTAATATACAAACCTACTTTACCAGTTTTAACATGCAAAGAAAGGATATAAAATTATAGAAGAAATAAAGACTGCAGAGTAGTATAAGAATGAAATATATAAGGAAGTGGCATACCGTCGAGAATCATAATAATAAACATGACTACGAGTAAATCGGAGTAAACCATAGCTCAGTGGGGGATTACGTCCCGATAGATCATAGCACAGTGGGGGCTCACAACCTACAGTAAGTCTCTATCGCAGCTCAGTGGGGGCTCCAACAGAGAGTGGTCAAGTATAGTCATTGTCTATCACAAGGTCCTCGCCTAGAACTATGAGTCAAGTCAAGGCAAGTCAATAAGTCAACAAGTCAATAAGTCAAGTCCAGCTCAATCATGTCAAAAGGATACGACAGAGGCTAAGCAATACTATCACTAGACATGAACACGATAGAAAAATATGGCAAGTAACAAGAAAAAAGAAAGAGTAATAATCTACGCGCATGTAAAACTAGAAAGAAACCATGAAGTAAGAGAAATATGTAACCAAGCAAGAAAGAATGATAATATATAAAACATGTAAATACTGTAAAGTTTGGCAAGGTGTACTTGCCTGGTGTAGACTCAAACACGTCTAAATAACCTGTCAAATCAAATGTCCGCGAAAGTTGAACTCCTAAAACTGTCCTAGGATGCTGAAATAGACATTACCAATATTCTCGAAATAAGCAAAATAGTAAGGGTAGGCTACCCAGAAGTCCAATTCTAAAAACAGAGGCAAAACGGTAATTTCGAGTCAAAACGGTATCCGCCGTTGGACCCGCTTTGTACCGAAAAGTATGCCAGAGTCTATGGTCTCTAAAGCCGTCAAGCTACATGTCTATGGGTCCGGTTTGACGAGACGAACCCAACGGTATGTCCAAAGTTGGATTTCGGTGGACCGTGCACAATTTTGCCCGTTGAGTTGGATTGTGGGATCCGTAAAACAGCGATCCGGTCAACTATCTCAGATTTGGACCAAACTTGGCATACATGACCAGAAAAACAATATGGTCCTGTTGGCGTAAGTTTCATCTCAATTTTACGAACGTGCACAAAGTAATTGGGGAATTTTGAAGACGGTCGATACGGTGAATTTCAATGGATACGCATCAAATTCGTCGCTCACACGCAACCAATTTGAATTTCGTCAAAGCCCATACGTCCACGAAGCCGATACACACCTTTCGATGCTTTCGGATCGCGACCATGTCGCCTTTTTGGCGTTACGCACGGCGTATCGGGAGAGATTTTAATATTTTTTAAAACAATTTTTAATAGTTTTTTCTCAATTTCGAGAACTGATTTCTCTGTGCATGGTTAATAAAATTTGAATCTACAAGTTAGGTTCTGATATCCTATATGTTGTCTTAATTACTGTATTAGATTTAGAAAAACTGTAATGTTATTACCATAATCTGTCTCCTAAAATAGAGTTTTGATTTTCAAAACTGTCTTATTTGAACAGATTTTTTTGGGGCCACATTTGTGTCGATCTTCTAGTACTTTTAGTTACCTATATGCAAAACCATCTACCAGGGCTCTAAGAGGGTTATATAGGCTTCATACAGGACTTGCTAGTTTGAGAATTGGTCGGGTATCAAGGAAGAAAATAAGGTGAGAACATGAGTACCTGGCTGCGATGATGCTGCTGCGGTTGCGCGAATTTGGCACTGCGTGCGCATTTTCCGGTCGACTCCGGAGGTCTTTGGTGGCATGGCGGTGGCCGGGGGTGTGCCGGTGAGCAGGGAGGCTGGAACTGGAGGTGGCTAGATAGGAGCTTAGGGTTTTAGAGGTTCTCTCTCGCAATCTCCTATATATATGCAGTTAGGGTGAGCTGAAAGAGGGGTCGGGTTGTTCAGTTAAGGCTGTATTTGGGAAAACGAATACCAACTCTCTTTGTTTTTCTTTTCTTTCTTATATAACTAAATATACAGTTATATAATATATATATATATATATATATATGTACCTTTATATGTATTAGAAAAAAAAATATATATGTACCTTTATATGTATTAGATATACAACCACCACATAAAATTCTGAGAAAAAAATAAATTTCTAAAACTAAAGATGTTGTATCACATTTATCAACAAAATATTAAGTGTAATATTAAATAACATTTTTTTATATAATAATTATTTAGGAAATCATTTATTAGGCTATTAAAATAAGGTACGAAATATATATAAAGAGGATATATAGACACGGACGTCTCCGGACACATTGTACGACTATAGGGGCTTAGGGTTGGTTCGGGTCTAGTCCTGGATTTATTGGTTCAGCCGGCTCTCTTGAAAGTCAAAATTCTAATTAATAAGTAAATAAATTATCGGTGGGGGTTAAGTCACAACTTGGCCTGGTTTTTCTAGTTAGAACATACCTATGGTTCAGCATCCCCTAGCATGGGTAATACACTAAGCAGAGCACACGAGTACACCATCCGTGCCAAAAATCTTGGTCATTTTGTACTCGAAATCTTAACCATGGCTAAGGTCATCTAAAATAATAACAATTTAATTCAAATACTTAGAAAATTCCAATAATACCTATTTAAGTCAAAATAAATAAAAAATATCCAAAAAAATCAGGGGTGTTACATTATAGTTGATGATTTCTCTCGCTATACTTGGGTGTACTTTTTTCAAACAAAAATGATGCTATTTTTGAACTTCAAGTATTTTGAAAAAATGTATAAAACCAAAACGGCTTCATGATTACTCGAATCCGAAGTGATCATGGTGACGAATTAAAAAAATACTAATTTTAAAAAGTTTTATGATGATAATGGATATTACCACGAGTCTTCTTGTCCGAGAACTCCTCAACAGAATGGTGTTGTGGAGCGGAAAAATTATACTATAAGCGATATGGCTAGAGTGATGCTGAATCAAGATAATCCTCCTAATTTTTTTAGCAGAAGCTGTAAGTACAGCCTGTCATATTTTGAATAGGGTGTTAATTCGACCTATCTCGAATAAAATCCTTTATGAATTGTGGTTTGAAAGGATTCCAAATATTTTTTATTTCAAAGTTTTTGGTTGTTGCTGTTTTATCCTGAATACCAAGGATAACTTGGGTAAGTTCGACGCAAAGGCAGACGATGGGATAGTTCTCGAATATGCTACCAAGAGCAAGGGATATAGAATTTTTAATAAAAGATCTATGATTGTTGAAGAATATATTAATGTTACTTTTGATGAGCTCAATAGTCAAAAATCTAGCGACAGTGATGATGAAGATGTACAAAACAAACCAAGACACCCGAAGATACTGCTACCAACGAGAGCTATCTAGAAAGTCTACCTAAGAAGATGAAGTTCATGCCAGACCATCCAGAGACACTCGTAATAGGTGATGTATCTAAAGGAGTAGCTACGCGTTCTTCTACTAGAGATATAACAACAAATATAGCTTTCATTTCTCAAGTAGGACCTATGTTAGTAGTTGATGCTCTTTCTGATGAGTTTTAGATTGATGATATGCAAGAGAAACTTAATCAATTTGAGAGAAACCAAGTTTGGAAACTTGTTCCAAAACCTATTGTTCAATCGATAATTAGTACTAAATGTGTGTTCTGAAATAAACTGAGTGAGGATGGACACGTTCTACGCAACAAAGCACATCTAGTTGCACAATGTTATAATCAAGAAGAAGGGATTGATTATGATGAGACATATGCTCCTGTTGCTAGACTAGAGTCCATTCGCATGTTTTGTGCATTTGCATGTTTTCATAATTTTAAACTTTTTTAAATAGACGTGAAAAGTGCATTTTTGAACGAATTATTGAAGGAAGAAGTTTTGTGAAGCAACCCCCTGTTTTTAAAGATTTTCAAAAACCTAATCACGTTTTCAAGCTTAGAAAAGCACTCTATGGTCTCAAACAAGCACCGCGTGCTTGGTATGAGCACCTAAGTGCTTTCCTACTTGAAAATGATTTTTCAAAAGGAAGAGTTGATACAACCTTGTTTATCAAATCTCCAGTTGACAGTATTTTACTTATACAAATTTACATAGACAACATTACTTTTTGTTCCACTAACGAGAAACTTTGTTAAGATTTTGCTAGGTGTATGCAAAGTACGTTTGAAATGAGTATGATAGGAGAAATCAACTACTTTCTAGGCCTCCAGATCAAACAACACTCGCAAGGAACCTTCATCAATCAAGCCAAGTACACAAAAGATTTACTAAAGAAGTATGACTTCGACAACGTAAAGCCTATCGGCACACCAATAGCTACATCAACACGACTTGACATTGATAAAAGTGGCAAACCAGTCCACCAGTGTAAGTATCAAGGTATGATTAGTGGTTTACTTTATTTAACTGCTAGTCATCCTGATATCATGTTTAGTGTTTGCATTTGTGCATAATATCAAGTTAATCCTAAGGAATCACACTTATGCGCCGTTAAGCGTATCTTTCGATACCTTAAAGGAACTTCTACATTCGTCTTATGGTATCCCAAAACTATATCGTTTGACCTAATCGATTACTAAGATGTTGATTTTGCTGGATGCAAAGTAGACCATAAAAGTATCAGCGGTATGTGTCATTTCCTAGAAAAAGCCTTAGTCTCTTGGTTTTATAAGAAGTAAAACTCTGTAGCACTATCAACAACTGAGGCTGAATACATCGCCGTAGGATATTGTTGTGTTCAGATTTTATGGATGAAGCAAACCCTAGAAGACTATAATCTGCACTACACTAAGATTTCCATTTATTGTGACAACACTAGCACTATTAACTTGACTAAGAACCCATTATGTCATTTATGCACTAAATACGTAGAAATATGTTACCAACTTTTGTGTGATCACCAACAACACGGAGATATCTGCTTAGAATTTATTGACACAGATCATCAACTAGCAAATATTTTCGCAAAACCATTAGCTGAAGATCGTTTCAATTATCTACGTCGAGAGTTAGGCATACTTGAATTTTTAGAGTCATAATGCATTATAATTAATAAAAATACTTAGAACTTGATATTTAGCAATTTATTAATTAAATTTATTTTGGGTACAAGCCAAAAGGATCTTTTTGTCATATATGTATAAATAGCCTGAAGCAACACGATGTACTAGTCTTCGGACTACCGCTAGCTGGGATCCGACTTCTACAGCTAACCCAAAGTGATGAATATTAATTAAATCAAAGAGTTAAAAGTTATTGAGTTATTTTTATAATCCATTACACATAAAATGACCTAAAATTTGTCGGACCGAACTCGGACCGAGTTCAGGCCGAACTCTGTGGGGACATTTTCTATAACAGCAGCGAACCAGCAGCCCCTTTTCCTATTCCACTTTCTTCTCCCTCCCGAATACCGCCTCAAAATCCTAAACCCTAACCCTAGCTTTTGGTAAACCCCTCTCCAAGCCTCTGAAACCTAATTTCTTGGATCTAAGGGCTCTAGGAAGGCATTCTCTACCATTTTTTTTATCTCCATTGAGGTATATCTCTATTATTTACTTTTCAATTTCTCTACGTCTTCTTGAATTCCTAAGAGGAAGAAAACTAGAGACACGGCTTCATCTTCCACTTTGGAGTATGAACCAGTCAATATGTCAGTCCCGTTCGTCCCGATGACGATGAGGACTTTGACTCATCCTTCTTTTTTTTCTTCCGAGAGATCACTCTCTTGGTTTACCTATTTTAGGTATCAGAAAATTTTCTCGGGAAAGACCATCAACTTTACTGTACTTTCGAAGTATGCTACTACTTAACATAGGACTCTGAAATTTTTTAGAGAATTCCCACTCTATCTATGACAATGATGTTTGCATGTTTTATTGTAACATGCAAGAAGCAGATGATAATGTTCACTCCAGTGTCAGCGACAAGGAATTTGAATTTAGTGCTGAAGACTTGAGCGAATAGTTCCTTATGCCTGATAACGGTGCCGATCTAGTCGATGTTAACAAAGTTCAATTTTCTGCTAATATGACTCTTGACTCTTTTAAGATAGCATTGTGTCATCCGAGTCTGGTTCCCCGGTTACAGTTGTATGCACACTACCTCAACCAATATTTCTACGAACTCCATCGTATTATCTATTTATCTCTGCTACCTAAGACAGGATCCACTAATGAGATCATGCTCTTAGAGCTTTATGTTATGTATCATATCCATTTTGGGGTTATATTTTCTTTTCCCAAGACTATGATAGCATCTATGATCAGCTGTCAGCGAAGTAACGCCCCAGTCCCAACATACTTAGTACTAAGTACGTAGACATGCCAGCTGTATACATACGAAGTATACTCCAATGTATAGAATCCCCGTATGTATACATAAGCTGTAAAATGTAGTAAACCATGATAATTAAATCTCATCCATAGAAATAAAGAATAATAATATAATTACTATGAATTTATTATTTGTATATGTAGTTGGGCGGAGACAAATCCACTACAAACTAATTTAAATGAGAAAAATATACAAGGAATTGATCGATAAAGATGGCAAGATAAACTAGGAGCAATCATCTTCGAAGGAATGGAGCGGATCACGACCTTGGCTAGAACACCTGCAAAAAGTCATAAAGCACACACCTGGAGAGATCACCAGGTCCTCAGAGAGACGTAACAAGATACATAAAGAACATGCCATATAATCTATGATAATATAAATAAATGGAAAGGTGCATGCAATAGGGACCCTAATCGTTCTACTGTGAACTTGCAGTTTGAGATAAAATCCTTCGACGCATGAGCCCTGGATGTAAATGGGATCAGCATAGTTCCCATATAGGGCACCAGGGGCCTACGTCTGTAACGTTCGAAGATCGTTAGAGGGCATCATGTGCAAGGGGTACGTCCATAACGCTCTGGGAAATATCAGAGGGCCTGCGTCTCCGGTGGAGCGCACAAGGTAATCAAGGAAGTGTAAAAGAAGCCCATACGTCAGGTATTGTTCTCCCCACCCAATGCCTAGTATCGTTATCTCCATGACTAATATGAACCTCTAGTAACCGCCAACTCTACTAACATGTAATTCTATTGGCAGTTACTCATATCCGTCGCACGCCTCAAACGTATCGGTGGCCAGCCGACTACACGAGTACGTATCCTACATGTGACTCACAACACGTGATAAAGCATGTGTCAAGGTCGTATGAGATATACCAATACTCATCATTAATGGGTTGTCACTAGGCTAAGTCAATGCAAGAGAATAGAATGAAAGCAAGTAAAACGATCGATACAGTCGCTTGCACCCAAGTGTGACTTGGACGCATAGTTATATAATACTAACAACAGATAAGTAATGCTGAATATAAATAACTGAAAATAAGATAAAGTAAATCACAGAGTAAGATGGCAAGGTATCTTGCCTGGCGGTGCGGGAATGACAATCCAACAATCAAGTACGTCAGCAATGAATCTCAAAATCCAAGAACGGCACCAGATGCTGAAACAAACATCAAGAATGTTCCCGATGTAAAAAATATATCTAAAACATGCATGTCCAAAAGTCCAACTCTGGAACAGGGACAAAATCATAATTTTGGGTCAAAACGATATCCGTCGTTGGACCCGTTTTGCAACGAAACGTGTGCCAGTATCTATGGTCTTTAAAGTCGTAAAACTACATGTCTACGGGTTCGGTTTAAGAAGACGAACCCAACCGTATGTCAAAAGTTAGATTTCGACAGGCCGTGTACAATTTTGCCCATTTGATCGGGTCGTGGGCCCGCCAAACAGGTATTCCGGTCGACCTTCTCAGAATTGGATCAAACTTGGCACAGAATTTTGATACGGTCCTGTTGGAGCAAGTTTTGTCTTGATACGACGAACGTACACGAAGTTATGGCCAAGTTTGCAAAAGGTCGATACGGGGGTATCTTGACCGAAACACACTAATTTTGTCGCGCACACGCAACGAAATCGAAATTCCATCAGTTCTCACACGTCGACAACATCCATACGCGCCTTTCGATGCATATAGTTTGCGACCACGTCGCCCGCTTTGTCGGGACGCATGCCGTATCGAAAAAAGTTTTCTAAATTTTAATGTTTTTAACCCACTTTTTCTTGAATCTTCATCAACGAATAACTTCCTATACACTAACTGAAAAGTAAAACTACCCGGTGCATTTTAGTGTCGTATATGTTGTCATGGACTTTTTTAAATTAGTTTATCAAAAACCCTAATATATGGTTCAGAAACTGGCATTCAAGTTGGGGGTTTGGACAGCCTCTTTTCTCGATTTTTCGAGTAGTTTTTGGTCGACTTTGCATCGAGTTCTACGTCGATGTAGAGGGTTAATTCCAAATCCCTTTAAAGGGATTCGAAGAGGGTTATATTGGCTTCTAATAGAAATTTCTAGATCTAAAATTAATTAAACAGGTTGACAGAAAGATGGTCGAGAAGTCTGGTACCTGGTTACGGCTAAACAAAGTATTCTCTGTTCAATACCGAGTTCGGCTGCTGCTCGCAGTGCTGCGATGAACTGGGATGCTGTGCAGGTGGTCGACTACGGTCAGGTGGCGTGCGGGGTGTCGGCAAGTGTAATGCCCCAGTCCCAAAATACGTAGGACTAGGAACGAAGATATGCCAGCCGTATAATAAATATATGTAAGCTGTAAAATACAGTAGAACCATGACTAATCTCATCCACACAAAATAAATGAATAAAAGATATCATATAATCAACTATGAAATTATCATTTGGTACATGTAGTTGGGCGGAGACAAATCCAATACCAACTATGAAAAGAAATACATAATAAAAGAAAGAATTTGGCGAGCGAAGTGAAGACGATCAAAGTGCAATCATCCTTGAAGAGATAGAGATGATCATGGCCACGGCTAGAACACCTGCGAAAGACAAGAGCACACACCTGGCAAGATAACCAGGTCCTCAGAGGGATGTAACAAGACACATAATATCATGGCAATATAACTGAATATAAATTGCTCAAATAAATAAGTTAATTGAATTATAACATGGTCTAATACACACACCTATTGAACTAGCGTACCATCCCCCCAATAAAACAAGGACAGGAGATGGTAAACTAATTCACGATGATGTATCTTTCTATGTTATGAATCTAATATGGTATCCAGACGCCAACAAGGTTCAATGCCTTCTCATCGAAGTAGTAAGCCACACCAACAACCAAAAAAAGGACAAGTTGTGACGAACTAATCTGCAACAAATTATTTTTCCAAGCCACAGTCAGATACAAGCACCCAAACCAAAAGTACTCGAACCTAACGGATAAAGGTGCCTAACCGTTCTAAGTAAAATGTAGTTAAGAAACAATCCTTCGACGCATGAGCCCTGGCTGTAAATAGGATCGACATAGTCCCCATATAGGGCACCAGAGGCCCACGTCCGTAACGTCCGAAGATCGTCAGTGGGTATCATGTGTTGGCCCATTCCATGGTCACACCCGATTTCGATAATCAATATGCACTTAAGTCAATACACAAAATATACAAACTGCTGCTAATCATTTCAGGATATATGAAATCAATTTCAACGGACGTTGTACTACATCAACGAAGCATCAACATCATCAAATCTGAAGATGACTCATTTTATATTTTATTCTGTATTTTACATTTTATTGAGTCTAAGATTTATTTTGTAAAATCAGTTTTTGGTAATACTGGCTTAGGGTTATCACAGTCCACATTCTAAAAGCCTACCCATTACCACTCATATATCATTTTACAAAATATTCCAAAATATCTTTGAAAACAATTTTTGATAAAATATTTCAAAAATCTCATAACAGAACTCATAACCGAGTTCGGCCCGAGTTCGGACCGAGCTCTGTCCGAGTTCGGTCAGTTTATATTCAAACTTCTGTTGCCTCCAAATCTGCGAGCAACGTCTATTTACGAGATATCTGCATTCGAACTCTGCCCGAACTCTGTCCGAGTTCTGTCCCAGAAAACACCTATAAATAGAGAAAAACTTTTCATTTCAAATCATTCATTCACTCTTCATCTTCTCTTCTCTACTATTCAAGTGTTTTCAAACGATCCAAGATTTTTAAATTATACCTATACACCTCTTAGCCAAAATCCAATAATATCAGAGTTGATTTAGAGTCTTTTGGTATTCCAAGAGTTGTATAGAGGTCGTTCCAAGTTCAGCAATTTTTCTTGTTGTGGAGCTGGTCGTGCGCTCGTCACCAAGCACGGTGTTGTGAAGTCAGTCGTACACTTGTCACCAAGCACGGTATTGTAAGAGACTGCAAGCTCTCAGTTGAAGTTTGTGCCATAGTGGATTAACATCAAGCAAGAGTACTCGAGACTGGATTAGTACTCTCAGAGGGATACCAGTATATATCGCTGTGTCACTGAGTTTGAATTCTCTATCTCTTGCTGTATTATATTTACTGTCTCTTATTTCACTGCCATAGTTTAAAGTTTTAATTGGTGATTATTTTCCGCTGTACACACACACTCTATTTACCTCCCTCTAGAGGTGCTCAATGGTCCTACAATTGGTATCAGAGTAGGTTATATTTTTATATAACAAACCTCAGAGAGTATATATGGCAGCCGTGAAATCAATATTCAACGGTGAAGGGCAATCCACAAATAGACCTCCCCTATTTGATGGAACAAATTATACCTATTAGAAAACACGAATGACTTTATTCTTAAAATCTCTTGACTTTGATCTTTGGTCTATAGTCATTGATGGTTATAAGAAACCAGCACCCACAGTGGTTGAAGGCTAGCTTGTAGACAAGCCTCATAACAAATACACTAAAGCTAAAAAAGCTAAGGCTAGTCTAGATGCTCGTGCTATCAATGCACTATTCTGTGCAATTGACAAAACGGAGTTCAACAGAGTTTCAACCTATAGGACGTCTCATGAAATTTGGAAACTTCTTGAGGTAACTCATGAAGGTACTTCCCAAGTGAAGGAATCCAAAATTAGTAGACTGACACAGAAATATGAATCTTTCAAGATGAAACCCGGTGAGTCAATTACACAGATGTTTACTCGTTTCCTTGATATAACTAATCCTCTGCAATCTCTTGACAAAAATTACAGCAATCATGAGAAGATCAGAAAAGTACTGCGGGCTTTAACCAAGAACTGGAATCCAAAAGCCACAACAATTATTGAAGGCAACGATCTCACCACTATGTCCTTAGAAACACTGATGGGGAAGCTGATGACCCATGAACTTGATTTGCAAGAGTTTGAAGAAGCAACACCCAAAGAAAAATATATTGCTTTGAAAGCTCAAGCAAGAAAATCAACATGCAATGACTCTGATGAAGAATCATCAAGTGGTGATGAACAGGCCATACTTGTGAAGAACTTCCAAAGATTCCTAAAGTTTGAGAAATCAAGCAGAAGGAAGAGAGATGTCCAAGAAAGCAATGAAGATGAAACTATTTGCTTTGGATGCAAGAAGACAGGGTACATGAAGAAGGACTGTCCAACTTCAAAGAAAAGCAGTCCATATGACAGATCAAGATCAAGCAGAAAAGCAACATCCGGTCGAAAGTATACCAACATAAGTATCTGGCATAAAAGTGATGCCAGTGATACAGAAGAAGAGGATAGACCATGCGACAATGCAAATGTCTGTCTTATGGCATTTGATAAGGTATCTTCAAACCCTCTATATGATGATTTTACTTTCGATGAATTAGAAAATGCCTTTAGCGAATTACTTGAAGATCACAAAACTGTGCTCGACAAGTATAAGCAATCTCGAAAAGAGATTAAGGCATACACAAATGAGTTAGCTAGACTGTCCAATCTTATTGAAGATATAAGAGAGACGTCTACTACCGGTAACACGGAAGAGATAGCCAAACTCAAGGTAGACTATCATGAGGCGATCCTCAAAATTGAAAAGAAAGAAAGAGACTATGTCAAGATGCAAGAACTATATGACATAGAGAAGAAGAAGCACCTAGTAACAGAACAAAGACTCTCAGATATGACTGCTAGATATGAAAAGTCTATTACAATTTCGAAAAAGTTAGAAATCAAGTTAGGCAAACAGGCAATACCTGTGACACAGCCTAAATTTAGTCCTAATGCTAAGCATACACCTAAGAGGACTAAAAATAATAAAGCACAGAAGAAACACGAATATCATTATGCTTTCACTTATAGGTTCTCCAAACCAAACAAGCATGTAAACACAGTTGTGACCATATCTGGTTCTAAACTTACTTACACTTATTATGGCATGCATAGACACATATCACAGTATTGTTTGGCAAAAAAGCTTGTTGACAATCACACTTTAATCTGGAGACCTAAAGCTAATCAGAATGGACCCTTCAGAAAATGGGTACCAAAAGATTCATCTACTTGTCTTGTAGGTGGACCCTCAACCCTCTCATACTAGAAGCAAATGGATCCTCGATAGCGGATGTTCGCGACCCATGACTGGTGATGCATCTTTGTTCGTTATGCTATCGATAAAGAAAGAAGGATATGTCTCCTTCGAAAATAATTTGAGAGGTGATATAATTGGTAATGGTACTGTAGGTATTTCTCCCTATCCAGTAATAAAGGATGTTTATCTAGTAACAGAATTGAAACATAACCTATTAAGCATAAGTCATTTGGCAGATAATGGTTATGATATCAATTTTATGAAAGATAAATGTACCATATATGATATGTCATCTGGTGATCCCATATATAAAGGGATTTAGAGAAGACAATGTTTATGTTTTCTTTCTGGAGAATACTAATAATGCAGGTAGGTGCCTAGTAGCCAATCAAGATGAAAGCTGGCTATGGCACATGAGACTAGGACATGCAAACATGGATACTATCTCACGACTAAGTACAAAGAAGTTGGTAAGAGGACTCCCTGAGATTCCATTCAAGAGAGATATGGTATGTGCTGACTGTGAAAAGAACAAAGCACATAGGTCTACTTTTAAATCCATCAACGCTGTAAGTACTTCTAGACCTTTGCAGTTAATTTATATGGATTTATTTGGTCCTAGTAGAGTTGCTAGTCTTGGCGGTAAGCTCTACGTTTTTGTTCTTGTTGATGATTTCTCTTATTTTACTTGGGTTTATTTCTTATCAAATAAAAGTGATACAATTTTTGAATTTCAGATATTTTGCAAAAAGGTACAAAACGAAAAAGGCTTCATGATTACTCGTATCCGAAGTGATCATGGTGGCGAATTCGAAAATTCTAATTTCAAAAAATTTTGTGATGATAGTGGATATTACCACGAATTTTCTTGTCCTAGAACTCCCCAACAGAATGGTGTTGTGGAGCGGAAGAATCGTACTCTAAGCGAAATGGCTAGAGTCATGCTGAAGCAGTATAATCTTCCTAAATATTTTTGGGCAGAAGTTGTTAGTACAGCCTGTCATGTTTTAAATAGGGTGTTAATTCGACCAATCTCGAAGAAAATACCATATGAGCTTTGGTTTGGAAGAATTCCAAACATTTCTTACTTTAAAGTTTTTGGATGTCGCTGTTTTATCCTGAACACCAAGGATAACTTGGGAAAGTTCGACTCCAAAGCAGATGACGGGATATTTCTCGGATATGCTGCTAAGAGTAAGGGATATAGAATTTTCAATAAAAGATCTATGATTGTTGAAAAAACTATTAATGTTACTTTTGATGAGCTAAATAGTCACAGATCTAGCGACAGTGATGATGAAGATACACATGCAAGGACTGAGAAGAGTTCTGTGAAAGATCTGACCCAAAATGCAAGGACTGAGAAGAGTTTTGTGAAAGATCTGACCCAAAAGTATGAATCATTAAAATTCATGGCAGATCATCCAGAAACACTCATCATAGGTGATGTATCTAAAGGTGTAAGTACACGTTCATCTCTTAAAGATTCTGATATAGCAGCAAATATAGCATTCATTTCTCAAATAGAACCTAAGAATGTAGATGATGCTTTTACTGATGAGTTTTGGATTCATGCCATGCAAGAGAAACTAAATCAATTTGAGAGAAACCAAGTTTGGGAACTCGTTCCTAAACCTATTGGTCAATCGATAATTGGTACCAAATGGGTGTTCCGAAATAAACTCAGTGAAGATGGACAAGTTCTATGCAACAAAGCACGTCTAGTGGCACAAGGTTATAATCAAGAAGAAGGAATTGATTATGATGAGACCTATGCTCCTGTTGCTAGACTAGAAGCCATCTGCATGTTTTGTGCATTTGCATGTTTTAATGATTTTAAATTATTTCAAATAGACGTAAAAAGTGCATTTTTAAATAGATTTTTAAAAGAGAAAGTTTTTGTGAAACAACCCCCTGGTTTTGAAGATTTTCAAAAACCTGATCACGTCTTCAAGCTTAAGAAAGCCCTTTATGGACTCAAACAAGCACCTCGTGCTTGGTATGAATGCCTAAGTGCCTTCTTACTTGATAATAGATTTTTAAAAGGAAAGGCTGATACTACTTTGTTTATAAAATCCTTGAATGATGATATCCTCCTTGTGAAAATTTATGTAGATGACATAATATTCGGTTCTACTAACGAAAAACACTGTCAAGATTTTGCTAAGTGTATGCAGAGTGAATTTGAGATGAGTATGATGGGAGAGCTAAACTTCTTCCTAGGACTTCAAATCAAACAGCACTCAAAAGGAACATTCATCAACCAAGCTAAGTACACGAAGGACATACTGAAAAAGTATGACTTCGAGAATGTAAAGCCAATCGGGACTCCTATGGCTACATCTACAAAGCTTGATGCTGATAAAAGTGGCAAACCTGTCGAACAGCGTAAGTATCGAGGTATGATTGGTAGTTTATTATAGTTAACTGCTAGTCGTCCTGATATTATGTTTAGTGTTTGCATTTGTGCACGTTATCAGGCAAATCCTAAGGAATCACATCTTAGTGCCGTTAAGCGTATCTTTCGATACCTTAAAGGAACTTCTACAGTCGGCTTATGGTATCCTAAAACTAAATCCTTTGACCTGATAGGTTACTCGGATGCAGATTTTGTAGGATACAAAGTGGACCGTAAAAGTACCAGTGGCACATGTCATTTCCTAGGAAAGGCCTTAGTCTCTTGGTCTAGCAAAAAACAAAATTCAGTAGCATTATCAACAACTGAGGCTGAGTATATCGCCGCAGGACGTTGTTGTGTTCAGATTTTGTGGATGAAGCAAACCTTAGAAGACTACAATCTGCACTACACTAAAGTTCCTATTTATTGTGACAACACTAGCACTATTAATCTGACTAAGAACCCTATCTGTCATTCACGCACAAAGCACATAGAGATAAGACATCATTTTCTTCGTGATCATCAACAAGACGGGGATATCTGCTTAGAATTTATTGACACAGATCATCAACTAGCAGACATATTCACAAAACCATTGGCTGAAGACCGTTTTAACATAATGAGGCGTGAGCTCGGTATACTTGAATTTTCAGATTCATAATGTAATATGGTAATTAAAATTAATTTTATGACTTGCAACTTTGAAATTTATTTAACGAAAATTATTTTTGGGTACAAACCTAAAAAGGGTATGTATGTCACCACGACTATGATCGAAGCGAAGCGGTACTTAAGAGTTCCCCGGTGAACCTCCGTTAGCTGGGATAACCCCTACAGTTAACCCATAAATAGAGTTCGTTATTAAATACTAGAGGCAAAAGTCATAAAAATTACTTTTAACCAACCAGAACTGCATTTATTGTCTCGAGAATACAAGTGACCGAACTCGGGCCGAACTCTGATCGAGTTCGGACCGAATTCGGACCGAGTTCGGTCGGCGCTGTATTGATTCCAGAACCGAACAGCCGACCCTAAATCCTATAAATTCAACTCTTTCAATCATCTTTTCCACACGCCAACTCGTGGAAACATCTCCTTCCTCCCTAAAATTTCTTCCTCCTCCATCCTAGCAAGGAATCTAAGAGATCTGGTAGGCGTATTCAACATTCTCATCTTCCTCCTTTCTCAAAAAGGTATTCCTTTTCTCTTCTACTTTCTTCATGGCTCCTAAACGTCATAGAGGAACATCTTCCCAAGGTGCCTCCTCCTCTTCTGATTATACACCTGCTAGTCTATTTAGTCCAGCACGACCAATAGATGCAGAAGACTATGATTCTACTTTGTTTTCGGACAAAGAGTTTTCTGATCTTTGGTTCGATTCTTTTTCTGGCCGTAAGATTTGTAATGGAACTTTTGTTAACTTTACCATATTTTCTGAATATGCTCCTACTTTTGATCACTTAGGCTACCGAGATTTTTTCGAGGTAGCAGAAAATATTTTTGATAATGCTGTCCGAATGTTTTACTGCAACTTGCAAGTAAAACCTAACGGAAACTTCTATTCTTGCGTTGCTGGGCAAGAATTAGAATTTAGTGCTACCGATATCAGTAAATTTTTCCATGTTCCTGATCTTGGTGAAGCATTGATTGACATTACCCATGTCCAAATCCCTGCTGGTGTTACACTTACCTCTTTTAGGGAACTTATTTGTCATCCAAACCCTGTTCCTCGTAGGGTTTATTCAAAACATTTGAACCGATCTTTTTATGAACTTTATCGCATGATTTTCTCTGTACTCCTTCCAAAGAAAGGATCCACAGATGAAGTGACCTTCTTGGAACTTTCTGCTTTATACCACATTCATTTTGGTATTCCATTCTCTATCCCAAAGACCATGATGTCCTGGATGCTGAACTGCAAAAATACAGGAAAGAATCTGATATATCCCATGCACTTGGCGTCTATCTTTTGCCGTTTTGAGATTGATCTTCAGACTTGTGCATTCTCCTTCACTCCTATTGAGCTTACCAGATCACGTCGATTTCCTGCGCCACCTCTGCCTCCTGGAGCTCAGCCTGCTCCAGCTGATGACGTGAGATTCCTGATGCTACTCCTGCTCCAGCCCCTGTCCCGGGATTTGATCCGGCTTTCTATCAGCGCTTTGATGATTTTGTTGCTATATCTGCGCAACGTCATCAAGGTTATCTTGATTCGGAGTTCCGACGCATCACTCAGGCTCAGGTGCTGAGGAATGGGATTACTGACCTCTACTACAGCCTAGCCCATGATCCAGTCCATCCGATCACCATCCTGCCTCACCCAGGCTTTCCGGGTCCTCGGTTCACAGATGAGGCTTCCTTCCAGCACTTCGACCCCACTGCAGCCTACTTTCCTCCAGAGGCTCCTGGTGCTGACGACCCCACTATGTGACGCGGGTTCAGCTTTTGGATAGTGGATACTTGTTAGATGATGATCTTTATGCTTTGATGTAGTTTTTTTTTATGTCTAAACTCATTAGTTAGACATTTTCTGATGATTGTATTCAGCACTTTTTAGTATGACATTTCTAGTACTTTATTTCCAGCATTTTCTTTCCATAGTAGTTGTTTTATGCTGTGATCATGTCTCTTTTGCTTCACTTTGTCTTTTGTTTTCTATTGTTGGCTTCACACATTACAGGGGAGCCAAGTCATTTTACTATTTGACAAAGGGGGAGAAAAAGAGTACACATATACCAAAAAGAGTATAAATCCAAAAACAAAATCAACCATCTCTTTTATTCAGGTACTTGTATTTTGTAATTTTATAAGATATATTTTGGTATAGACTCAAGTTTGTCAATTATCAAAATGGGGGAGATTGTTGGTCCATTCCATGGTCACACCCGATTTCGATAATCAATATGCACTTAAGTCAATACACAAAATATACAAACTGTTGCTAATCATTTCAGGATATATGAAATCAATTTCAACGGACGTTGTACTGCATCAACGAAGCATCAACATCATCAAATCTGAAGATGACTCATTTTATATTTTATTCTGTATTTTACATTTTATTGAGTCTAGATTTATTTTATAAAATCAGTTTTTGGTAATACTGGCTTAGGGTTATCCCAGTCCACATTCTAATAAGCCTACCCATTACCACTCATATATCATTTTACAAAATATTCCAAAATATCTTTGAAAATAATTTTTGATAAAATATTTCGAAAATCTCCTAACAGAACTCATAACCGAGTTCGGCCCGAGTTCGGACCGAACTCTGTCTGAGTTCGGTCAGTTTATATTCAAACTTTTGTTGCCTCCAAATCTGCGAGCAACGTCTATTTATGAGATATCTGCATCCGAACTCTGTCCGAACTCTGTCTGAGTTCGGTCCCCGAAAACACCTATAAATAGAGAAGAACTTTTCATTTCAAATTATTCATTCACTCTTCATCTTCTCTTCTCAACTATTCAAGTGTTTGCAAACGATCCAAGATTTTCAAATCATACCTATACACCTCTTAGCCAAAAGCCAGTAATATCAGAGTTGATTTAGAGTCTTTTGGTATTCCAAGAGTTGTAAAGAGGTCGTTCCAAGTTCAGCAACTTTTCTTGTTGTGTAGCTGGTCGTGCGCTCGTCACCAAGCACGGTATTGTGAAGTCAGTCGTGCACTTGTCACCAAGCACGGTGTTGTAAGAGACTGCAAGCTCTCAGTTAAATTTTGTGCCATAGTGGATTAACATCGAGCAAGAGTACTCGAGACTGGATTAGTCCTCTCAGAGGGATACCAGTATATATCGCTGTGTCACTGAGTTTGAATTCTCTATCTTTTGCTGCATTATATTTATTGTCTCTTATTTCACTGCCATAGTTTAAAGTTTTATTTGGTGATTATTTTCTGCTGCATACACACACTCTATTCACCCCCTCTAGAGGTACTCAACGGTCCTACATTATGTGTTAGGGGCTACGTCCATAACGCTCTGGATAACCTCAGAGGGCATCTGGATCCTGCGTCTCCGGTGGAGCGCACAGGTAAATTAGGGAAGTGCAACGAAGCTCATACGTCAGGTATTGTCCTCCCCGCTTAATGCCTACTTTGTTGTATCCACAACACAAAACCTCTATTAACCGCTAAGTCAAACTAAGCATGCAACCTCTATTAGCGGTTATTCCTATCGTACGGCTTTTATACACCGATGGCCAGCCAGTCATGCATGTCCTTGTTCTACATGCGACACACAACTTCGTGGTACAACGTGTCGTAGCCAATGAATGCAACACACAAGGTAGTCCCTTAAATCTAGGTTTAATGTATAAGAAAAATAATATATAGCAAGAAATATAACTGAACAGTAAGTTTTAACAAGTTATGCCATGTATCATATTTTATTTTGTATAAAAAAATTAATAATGCATAAAATATGAGCTAAATAAATAAAAAGCAAATGGCAAGGTGTCTTGCCTTGTAGGACGCCTAGTGTACTGCAATGATCAATGTGGCACGAACTGCGACTTCGGGTAACAACTACACAAGGTAACCTCTGGTGGTGGCACGGACAGTTCCATTGGGTCCAGAAGGGTCAAACTTGTTAGGGTCAACAGGTGGAAGGACAGAATTGCCAAGAGGATAGGAATAATGGGCTTAGTCTTGGATATGAGGATAATCAAAGGAGATTGGATAAAAATTATATACGATTTAGAAAACTATTTATAATAATTGAAACTATATTTTATTAATGAAAATTGTTTTTAGATACATACAAAAATCAAAAAAAAAATTATAGGCAAAACTCTAAGTTCCTAACAATAGAATTTAGGTAGAAGCTATGTTTTTATTAGTCCAAAATAATTACTCTGAAAAGACTTAGAACTTATTATGAAATATTTTAGCAAAATTTGAAATCTAGCAAGTGAGCTAGGACTATAACTAAACTTGGTCAAAATAATCTAGATTCAAAGGTGTAACGCCCAGTCCCAAAATACGTAGGACCAAGTACGTAAACATGCCAGCTGTATAAATACGGAGTACATAGGCCTCGTATGGATACATAAGCTGTAAATACAGTAAAACCATGACTAATCTCATCCACACAAAATAAAAGAATGAAAGATTTCAAATAATAATTATGAATTGTCTTGATACAATATGTTGGGCGGAGACATATCGACTACCAACAAGTAAGGAAAGAAATACATGGAAATAAAATGAGTTTGGCGAGCAAAGCGAAGACGATCGAAGTACAATCATCCTCGAAGAAATAGCGATGATCACGGCTAGAGCTAGAACACCTGCGTTAGACAAGAGCACACACCTGGCAAGATAACCAGGTCCTCAGAGGGACGTAACAAGACACATAATATAATGCCAATAACTGAATAAATAAAGCTCAACAGAAAAGTATATGTGGCTACACAATTAAAGGTCCTTAACCATTCTATGTAAAAATGTAATTTGAAGACAACGTTCCACACAAGGGCTCTCGAGACTAGAAATACGGCGCGTTAGCGTTTCAACCAAGGCACTAGTGACGTCTAGAGAAAAGTAAATGCACGGCCCATTAGCACTCGAGTGAGAGCTAAGGGGCATCTAGAGAAAAATAAATACACGGCCACTAGCTCTTGGGTGAGTCATTTACGGCAGCTAGACGAGCGTAAATGCACGATACATTTGTGTTTCAACCGAGGCACTAGTGGCATCTAGAAAAAGTAAATTAGTGCACGGCACACTAGCTCTCGGCTGAGTCACAAATAACAGCTAGAGAAAAGTAAATGTGTGAAAGCCCCTGCGCCTAATAACTGTCTTCACCCTCCCCATGCACTACTCGTGCTGAATCCACACTACGATATTTCTAATAACCGCTAAGTCTTCTAGAAAACTATATTAGCAGTTATATCCTAACGCTCGTCCTGTACGCACCGATGTATAGTCGGTACGCAAGTCCAAATCTACATGAGACACGTAACATCGTGGCACACATGTGTCGAGTCAATGAATGCGGCAAAAACAAAGGTGGTCCCTTAACTCTAGGCCAAGTGCATAAAGAAAACTAAAGTATAATAATTTGCAACTACATATGGTTTTGAAAGAACAAGAAATAAAACATGCATAATATTGAGCAAAAAATTAAAAAGTAAAGGCAAGGTGTCTTGCCTGATGTCCGAGTGAGGTAAGATGATGTCCTGGCGATGAATCAATAACAGCGCACAAAGAGGAAGGTGCAGGAACAACTTCAGATGCTGAAAATATCCTATTATCTAATTATAATTAATACTGCACCTATTATATTTATTTAATAAATTTTGAAGTTAGGATATAGTATAGGTTTTCGTATTAGCTTTCCGAAAAACTAAACGGATCGCATTTTCGTTTCCGGAATCTCCCGAAATCGTAAAAATACTGAAACACGTTTATTTTTGAGACACTAGATACTCAAACAATTTTTTAGAAATCTACAGAATGAATTTTGTCTATTAAAATATGTTTTTAGAAACCTTACCTCGATACGCTTCTTTTAAAAAAACTGGAGGCGAAACGGAGTTCGGAGCTAGGAGATATCGTCGTTCCAAGTTGCTATTGCTGCTAAAAAGCGGGGCTGAATTCAAATGACGAATTTTAGAGTTTCTATTGGACTAAAATTAATTTCGAATTATGGCTGATAGAAGGGGGATGTATTGGGTTTATATAGGTATTTATTTCAGATTTATCTCCTAAATTAGATAGGACTTGATTTAAATAAAAACGATATAATTAATGCTAGATATGATTCCAATAGGATAAGAATTTCTAATGGATAAATCTTCCCATAAATTTAAATCAAATAAATTATTTAAAAAATAAATCAATATGATTGCAATCCTTTAAATGATCACCATAATAACTTTAAGTATTATTCTATATTATCAAATAATTCAAATCATATGAATCCAAATCCAAATCAAACTCGACATAATAACTTTAAAATAATATCTAATATTTATCAAAATAATTTAAATCAAATAATAAATAAATTATTTAATCAAATAATATTTCAAATCTAGATTAGATAAATCGTAATCCTCCAATTAGTCATCGTTAGTATTTTAAACAATATTTTAATTATCAACATAATTTAAAGTATAGTTGATAACCATCAAGATAATTTAAGTAAATTCAAATATAATCAAATAACTGATTAACATATCAAAATAATACTCGATGTCATTAAATATTATAAAATTTACTTTTATAAATCCAAATCGTTATTTAAAAATAAATAGACAAAAAAATCTTTTATCGCTCATTTTTTTTTAAAACCAATTTTTAGAAGACCAAAAATAATAAAAATATATTTTATATTTCAAATAAAAAATTTGAGAACATTTTTTTTTAGAAACATTATTTCAAACCATTAATTTAAACTAGTTTTTGGTAACAAAATTAATCACAAAATATCTTTTACAAAATTTCTACGAAAATTACTTTTAAACACGAAATTAAAATATATAGATATAATTTAAAAAATAATAATTTCGGGAAGATGAATTACAAATCTACCCACCTTTGAAAAATTTCGTACTCGAAATTTAAGGACTACTAGGATAGACGGACTTGGTTGATCGGTAAAAGGATAGTAAGAATTTGTGATAAGAGAAAATAGATGGAAGGAAAAAGAGAATTTCTTTAATGAGAACATTAATCAATTTGGATGAAAAATAGAAGAAGTGAATGGATATGGCTTGATGTGCACGGACACGATGCACAAACACATTTGTAGGTGGAGAAAATTAATGGAAGAGAGAATGATGAGCCTCTCCTTATATAGGAGGTGGAAGCTACTATTTAGATAAGGATTATGATAGTTGCAAATCTCTTTAGATAATTCCTCTATTTATTTTAAATCAAATTCAATAAATTTCAATCCAAATCTAAATCAATTTAAATCTAATTAAATTCCATCCTTTAGTTTAAAATCAATCAAATTTCAAATATATATTAATTTAACTATTTAAATAAATTTATAAAATCAAATTAAGATTTAAATCACCACAATAATTTCAAAATATATTTTCCAAAAATACTAATAATAATAATTTCAAATATTACATTATTATTTAAAAATAAACTAATAAATAATTACGAAATATATATGTATGTCCAAATAATATTTACATAAATATATTTTTCTAATGTACCATTTTATAAAAAATTATTTATTATTATATCTGTATAAATGAAAGGCTTTTCATAATTAAAATCATAAACTTGAAAATTTAGGCACGATAGCTGAAAATAATTATATCTATATTATTTCAAAACTATAAAAATAGAAAAAAAAAATTCAAACATATGTACGCTCGCACATAGTCGTACTAGTCGAGCAATTACGAAAAACAAAATTTTGTGCGCGACGTACAATCCAACTACGGGATGTACAATATACAAAAATAAAAAAATCAGTACCAAATTTATTTAAAAAAATTGTAGAAATTTAGGGATTTTACATCCTACCCAACTTAAAAGAATTTCGTCCTCGAAATTAAGAATTAGTAGGAGGGTAAAAAGACACAAGGGGGTATCGGTGGGGAACAATCAATTATAAGGCTCAACAAAATCATGTCGTAAGAAGTTCCGATCTAGATCTTAGAAAAATAATACGGGTATGGTCGTGGGTAGTGAATGAAGGTCATGAGTTTTAAGCAACAATTAAAAAGTTAAGGGTTAAAGTTAGTCATGATAACATGCAAGGAGTAATATGGTATCAAGAGGATAAATGGGAGACCTAAAAAGATATGTTTTGAGAGTAGGTTGAGGGCACGATTTAAGAGAACGAATTTAATTTTACCCCTAAATTAAGCGATTAGAAGGTCATGATAGTAAATATAGGGCCGAAAAAAAGGACGAGTAGTTTAGGATGAAGATATAGCAACATCGAGTGAGAACGGTCATAGTCGATAGGATGGCTAGAGAAAGTTCTAGTGTAACGCCATCGTCCTTCTAAAATAGGTGAAGGCGAAAGCAATATAGAGTTCGAAGGAGGCGTTATCGAATACGAATACGTGGTTCAAAGACGACCGAATAATTCAAAAGGAGTTGCCAAGGCAGTCACGGATGGGACTATAGAGGGCAAGTTTAGCTATGTCCCCATCCACGTAGAACTATAGATGTAAGCGAACCAAAGTGCACTAGGTTGATCAGACCATCATGCACCGGTTCTGAGTAGACAATACGTTAGCGGAGGCCTCCAATAACATATGTCATGAACAATCTTGATAAAGAATTTAGCTTGCAAAAACTAGGCTACATTATCATCATTAGTCTAGATAGTAAAAATATAGGCACGAGAGTTTAAAATTGAGAGGGAGTATAGTCGAACTTCTAAAGGATCTAAGTCATGTCCTGTGATGGTCTTTATACAGTCGTCCTATAGTCTTCTTGTCCAAGTCCTTGGTTGACTAGATGGGTTAGGGTTCTCTAAATTCTAGAATCTAAGTGAACTTACTAATATAGGTCACAAGGACAAAGGGATTACTAGGTCATAAAGCATTCTACCCAACTTAAAAGAATTAAACTAATAGTGTTTGTGATATCTAACTAGTAGGGTCATTCTCTAGCAAACACGAAGGGAAGATAAGAATAATGATAGGAGGAATCAAGCAAGATGCAATTGATAAGTCGAACGGTAATTCAAATATGGGATCGAGGAAAGAGGTCAAGTATGTGGATGAGATCCTAGACTTCTAATCCTATACGCAGGCTTGCTTGGTACGGTAAAGTAACCAAATAATTTATCTAGACCTGTATGGGCTACCACAAAAATATGTAACACCCCAGTCCCAAAATACGTAGGACCAAGTACATAAATATGCCAGCTGTATACATACGGAGTACATAGGCCTCGTATGGATACATAAGCTGTAAAAGCAGTAAAACTATGACCAATCTCATCCACACAAAATAAAAAGAATGAAAGATTTCAAATAATAATTATGAATTGTCTTGATACAATATGTTGGGCGGAGACAAATCCACTACCAACAAGTAAGGAAAGAAATACATGGAAATGAAATAAGTTTGGCGAGCAAAGCGAAGACGATCGAAGTGCAATCATCCTCTAAGAAATAGCGATGATCACAGCTAGAGCTAGAACACCTGCGTTAGACAAGAGCACACACCTGGCAAGATAACCAGGTCTTCAGAGGGACGTAACAAGACACATAATATCATGCCAATAACTGAATAAATAAAGCTTAACAGAAAAGTATATGTGGCTACACAATTAAAGGTCCTTAACTATTCTATGTGAAAATACAATTTGAAGACAACGTTCCACACAAGGGCTCTCGAGACTAGAAACACGACGCGTTAGTGTTTCAACCAAGGCACTAGTGGCGTCTAGAGAAAAGTAAATGCACGGCCCATTAGCACTCAAGTGAGAGCTAAGGGGCATCTAGAGAAAAATAAATACACGAACACTAGCTCTTGGGTGAGTCATTAACGGCAGCCAGACGAGAGTAAATGCACGGCACATTTGTGTTTCAACCGAGGCACTAGTGGCATCTAGAAAAAAGTAAATAAGTGTACGACACACTAGCTCTCGGCTGAGTCACAAATGACAGCTAGAGAAAAGTAAATGTGTGAAAGCCCCTGCGCCTAATAACTGTCTTCACCCTCCCCATGCACTACTCGTGCTGAATTCACACCACGATATTTCTAATAACCGCTAAGTCTTCTAGACAACTATATTAGCAGTTATATCCTAACGTTCGTCCTGTACGCACCGATGTACGGTCGGTACGCAAGTCCAAATCTATATGAGACACGTGCATCGTGGCACACATGTGTCAAGTCAATGAATACAGCACAAACAAAGGTGGTCCCTTAACTCTAGGCCAAGTGCATAAAGAAAACTAAAGTATAATAATTTGTAACTACATATGGTTTTGAAAGAACAAGAAATAAAACATGCATGATATTGAGCAAAAAATTAAACAGTAAAGGCAAGGTGTCTTGCCTGATGTCCGAGTGAGGTAAGATGATGTCCTGGCGATGAATCAATAACAGCGCACAAAGAGGAAGGTGCAGGAACTTCAGATGCTGAAAATATTCTATTATCTAATTATAATTAATACTGCACCTATTACATTTATTTAATAAATTCTGAAGTTAGGATATGGTATAGGTTTTCGTATTAGCTTTCCGAAAAACTAAACGGATCGCATTTTCGTTTCCGGAATCTCCCGAAATCGCAAAAATACTGAAACACGTTTATTTTTGGGACACTAGATACTCAAATAGTTTTGTAGAAATCTACAGAATAAATTTTGTCTATTAAAATATGTTTTTAGAAACCTTACCTCGATACGCTTTTTTGTAAAAAAATGGAGGCGAAACGGAGTTCGGAGCTAGGAGATAGCGTCGTTCCAAGTTGCTCTTGCTGCTAAAAAGCGGGGCTGAATTCTAATGACAAATTTTAGAGTTTCTATTGGACTAAAATTAATTTCGAATTATGGCTGATAGAAGGGGGATGTATTGGGTTTATATAGGTATTTATTTCAGATTTATCTCCTAAATTAGATAGGATTTGATTTAAATAAAAATGATCTAATTAATGCTAGATATGATTCCAATAGGATAAGAATTTCTAATGGATAAATCTTTCCGTAAATTTAAATCAAATAAATTATTTAAAAATAAATCAATTTGATTGCAATCCTTTAAATGATCACCATAATAACTTTAAGTATTATTCTATATTATCAAATAATTCAAATCATATGAGTCCAAATCCAAATCAAACTCAACATAATAACTTTAAAATAATATCTAATATTTATCAAAATAATTTAAATCAAATAATAAATAAATCATTTACTCAAATAATATTTCAAATCTAGATTAGACAAATCGTAATGCTCCAATTAGTCATCATAAGTATTTTAAACAATATTTTAATTATCAACATAATTTAAAGTATAGTTGATAACCATCAAGATAATTTAAATAAATTCAAATATAATCAAATAACTGATTAACATATCAAAATAATACTCGATGTCATTAAATATTATAAAACTTACTTTTATAAATCCAAATCGTTATTTAAAAATAAATAGACAAAAAAATCTTTTATCGCTCATTTTTTTAAAACCAATTTTTAGAAGACCAAAAATAATAAAAATATATTTTATATTTCAAATAAAAAATTTGAGAACATTTTTTTTAGAAAAATTATTTCAAACCATTAATTTAAAACTAGTTTTTGGTAACAAAAGTAATCACAAAATATCTTTTACAAAATTTCTACGAAAATTACTTTTAAACAAGAAATTAAAATATATAGATATAATTTAAAAAATAATAATTTTGGGAAGATGAGTTACAAATCTACCCACCTTTGAAAATTTTCGTACTCGAAATTTAAGGATTACTAGGATAGACGGACTTGGTTTATCGGTAAAAGGATAGTAAGAATTTGTGATAAGAGAAAATAGATGGAAGGAAAAAGAAAATTTCTTTAATGAGAACATTAATCAATTTGGATGAAAAATAGAAGAAGTGAATGGATATGGCTTGATATGCACGGACACGATGTACAAACACATTTGTAGGTGAAGAAAATTAATGGAAGAGAGAATAATGAGCCTCTCCTTATATAGGAGGTGGAAGCTACTATTTAGATAAGGATTATGATAGTTGCAAATCCCTTTAGATAATTCCTCTATTTATTTTAAATCAAATTCAATAAATTTCAATCCAAATCTAAATCAATTTAAATCTAATTAAATTCCATCATTTAGTTTAAAATCAATCAAATTTCAAATATATATTAATTTAACTATTTAAATAAATTTATAAAATCAAATCAAGATTTAAATCGCCACAATAATTTCAAAATATATTTTCCAAAAATACTAATAATAATAATTTCAAATATTACATTATTATTTAAAAGTAAACTAATAAATAATTACGAAATATATATGTATGTCCAAATAACGTTTACATAAATATATTTTCTAATATACTATTTTATAGAAAAATTATTTATTATTATATCTGTATAAATGAAAGGCTTTTCATAATTAAAATCATAAACTTGAAAATTTAGGCACGATAAAATAATTATACCTATATTATTTCAAAAATATAAAAATAGAAAAAAATATTTTTTTAAAAATATGTACGCTTGCACATAGTCGTACTAGTCGAGCAATTACGAAAAATAAAATTTTGTGCGCGACGTACAATGCAACTACGCGATGTACAATATACAAAAATAAAAAAAATCAGTACCAAATTTATTTAAAAAAATAGTAGAAATTTAGGGGTTTTACAAAAGGCCATCCTTTAAACACGTAAACTAGAGTAATAATAAGAATATTTTTAGGCTTCTAAATATAATTTGGAAATAATACGAAAAATAGAATATTAAATATATATATATATATATATATATATATATATATATATATATACACACACACACACACACAATAATTACTTTATTTGTTTTTCTGTTAATAATACTAATAATGAAAACAACAACAACAACAACAACAACAACAACAATAATAATAATAATAATAATAATAATAATAACAGATACTAAGAGAAGAAGATAAACAAATAATAAACAAAACAAAGCAAAAATCAACCATAAATGATACAAAAAATAAAACTAAACAAAAGGCTATTGTTCCTCATTTTCAGGGAGGAGAGAGAAAAGAAAGAGAGGGAAGAAGAGCTGGAGAGGAGCGAGAGGGAAGAGAGGGCGGCGGAGCTTGCTGACGGGAGCGGGGCACGGAGGAGAGAGGGAGAGAGGCGGAGCAGCGAGAATGAGAAAGGGAATGGCCGTACAGAGGCTTCGACGCGGTGCGACGGTGGTGAGGACGCGAAGAGCTGCGGAAGAGCTCGACAGAGGAGGGCGGCGCCGGCGGGGTCGATCGACGGATGGTTTGGGGAGTCGTCGGTCGGGACACGGCGGCGCACGCTCAGGAAATGTCGTGTGTCTAGGCGAAGGGAACGCCGAGCACTGAGGGGCGCATCTCCGGTTCGGGCTGTGGATCCGGCGGCCAGGGTATCGAATTCGGTCGCGGCGGAGGAGCGATCGCGGGTGGCTAGGTCGGGGCTCGCGGGAACCGCGACGGAGGTGGGTGGTTTGGTTATTTTAGAGAAATTTGGGTTTTCCGGTGGGTTTTGGTAGCTTTTGGTTGTGACGCCGGCCGGCGATGGCCGTGGTGGCGGTGGTGTTTCAGGTGGCTTTTGGTCGGGGGTTAGATGGGTTGGACGGTGAGTCGGGCTTGGCCATGCTAGGTGGTTCTGTTTGCTTGGTTTCCTATCGGAGGAGGCGTTAGGGGTGGCAGGTTTGACGGGTTGGTGGTGGCGATGGCGGTCGGGACAAGGAATGGTGGCAGTGGTAGTTTGGTGACGGGGGTGGCGATGCTTGGTTGGTGTTGAGGTCCTGGCCGAAGGGTTGTGGCCGGGGCAATGGTAGGCAGAGGGAGGATGGAGTGGTTTCGGTGATGACGGATGTGTGCTGTCGCGGTGGAGGTGACAGCGAGTGCTGTGGTGGGAGTTGGGTTTGGCCGGAGGTGAGGTGCTGGTCGTGATGGCGGCCAATGATGATGGTGGGGGTGTTGGCTGGAATCGAGGGAACAGTGGGGAGGTGGTCGTAGGGTTCAGGTTAGGTTAGGGATTGGATGAGTCGTATCGGGGGCGTGTCCGACATGGAAGGATAAGGAAGGTGTGTCCGGGATTGTCGGACAAGAAGTGATTTTTGTATATGTAAAAAGAAGTAACCTATTGGAAAGACACCCGGGGTCGGACCCGAGGCCGTCATGGCTGACACAAAAAAGGTTGGACACCGACACGATGCACAGGTTTTGTTTATGGGAAAATTTGTGAAATAATTATGGAGGAAACAATATGGAGGCTCCCCTATTTATAGGGTTGAAGAAAATCTTTGTAGATAAGGATTAAGAATATTTAAACCCAAAAATAGATAATTCACTACTTAATTTAAATCAAATTTATGTCGATTCAATCAATAATAATCCAAATCCAATTCTAATTTAAATCTATATAATCTAAACACAAATTAAATATAAATTTTATTCATTAAATTTAACTATTTAAATCAAATCCATAAAATTGAATCAAAGATTTAAATTGCCACAAAAATTTCAAAATATATTTTATAAAAATACTTATAATAATAATTTCAAAAATTACATTATTATTTAAAATAAACTAATAAATAATTACGAAATGTATATGTATGCACAATTAATATTTACATAAATATACATTTCTAGTATACCATTTTTTTAAGAATATTATTTATTATTATAACTGTATAAATGAAAGGCTTCTCATAAAAAATAAATAAAATAATGAACTTTGAAATTCTGGTGCGATAGCTAAAATAATTATTATATATATTATTTTAAAAAAATAGAAAAAATATTTTTCTAAAATATGTACGCTCGCACATATTCGCACTTGTCGAGCAATTAGAAAAAAAAAATTGCGAACGACGTACAATGCAACTACGCGACGCACAAATACAAAATAAGAAAAATCAATACCAAATTTATTTTTAAAAAATAGTAGAAATTTAGGGGTTTTACATCCTACCCAACTTAAAAGAATTTTGTCCTCAAAATTAAGAATTTGTAGGAGGTGAGGTGGCACAAGGGGTATTGGTGAGGAACACATTCACAATGTTCAGTAAAACATGCATTAGGAAATCGCGATTTCAAATAATGACGAAAATAAATCATGGATATGGCTAACTAACGCCAGAAGGAAAATAATTATGGTTAATGTTTAATCAGATTAACATGCGGTAAGGAATAGTACGGTATCAAGAGAAATAATTGAGAACTTAAAGACATGGTTCCTTGAGAGTAGGTTGGGGCACGATTAAGAGAGCGATTAGGTTTACGCCTAAATTAAGCAATTAGAAGGTCATGATAGTAAATATAGGGCCGAGAAGAAGGACGAGTAGTTTAAGACAAAAATATAGTAACATTGAGTGGTAATGGTCATAAGTGATAGGACAACTAGAGGAGTTTTCAAGTACAAGTGCCTTCGTTCTTCCAAAATTGGTGAAGACGAAAGCAATAAGGAGTTCTAAGACGATATTATTGAATATGAATACGTGGTTCAAAGGCGACCGAATAATTCAAAAGGAGTTGCTAAGGCAGTCGCGGATGGGACTCAAGAGGGCAAGTTTAGCTATGTCTCCATCCACGTAGAACGATAGATAAAAGTGATCCAAAGTGCACTTGGTTGATCAAACCATCATGCACCGGTTCTGAGTAGACAATACGTTAGTGGAGGCCTCCAATAACATATGTCATGAACAAGCTTGATAAAGAATTGAGCTTGCAAAAACTAGGCTACAATAGCATCATTAGTCTAGATAGTAAAAATGTAGGCACGTGAGATTAAGATTGAAAGAAAGCAGAATTAGTTCAATTCCTTAAGTCTTTAAGTCATATCCTGTGTTGGACTCCATACAGTCGTCCTACAGTCTTTTTGTCCAAGTCTTTGGTTGACTAGGTGGGTTAGGGTCCTCTAAATTCTAGAATCTAGGCAATCTTATGAATATAGGTCACATGACAAAGGGATTGCTAGGTCATAAGGCATTCTACCCAACTTAAAAGAATTAAACTAATGGTATTTTGGGACAAAAGTAATATGTCTAACTAGTAGGGGTCACCTTCCTAACCTCTAGCAAGCACGAAGGGAAGATAAGAATAATGATAGAAGGAATCAAGCAAGATGCAAATCAATGAGTCAAACGGTAGATAAAACCTAGGAAAGAGGTCAAGTATATGGATGAGATCCTAGACTCTAATCCTATACGCAGGATTGCTTGGTACAGTAAAGTAACCAAACAATTTATCTTGACCTGCATGGGCTACCACAAAAATATGTAACGCCCCAGACCCAAAATACGTAGGACTAGGAACGTAGACATGCCAGCCGTATAATAAATATACGTAAGCTATAAAATACAGTAGAACCATGACTAATCTCATCCACACAAAATAAATGAATAAAAGATATCATATAATCAACTATGAAATTATCATTTGGTACATGTAGTTGGGCGGAGACAAATCCACTGCCAACTATAAAAAGAAATACATAATAAAAGAAAGAATTTGGAGAGCGAAGCAAAGTTGATCAAAGTGCAATCATCCTTGAAGAAATAGAGATGATCATGGCCACGGCTAGAACACCTGCGAAAGACAAGAGCACACACTTGGCGAGATAATCAGGTCCTCAGAGGGACGTAACATGACACATAATATCATGTCAATATAACTGAATATAAATTGCTCAAATAAATAAGTTAATTGAATTATAACATGGTCCAATACACACACCTATTGAACTAGCGTACCATCCCCCCAACCAAACAAGGATAGGAGATGGTAAACTAATTCACGATGACGTATCTTTCCATGCTATGAATCCAATATGGTATCCGGACTCCGACAAGGTTCAATACCTTCTCATCGAAGTAGTAAGCCACACCTACAACCAAACAAGGACAAGATGTGACGAACTAATCTGCGACAAGTTATTGTTCCAAGCCACGGTCAGATACAAGCATCCAAACAAAAAGTACTTATACTTTACGGATAAATGTGCCTAAACGTTCTAAGTGAAATGTAGTTAAGAAACAATCCTTCGACGCATGAGCCATGGCTGTAAATAGGATCGACATAGTCCCCATATAGGGTACCAGGGGCCCACGTCCGTAACGTCCGAGGATCGTCAAAGGGTATCATGTGCAAGGGGCTACGTCCATAACGCTCTGGATAACGTCAGAGGGCATCTGGATCCTGCGTCTCCGGTGGAGCGCACAGGTAAATCGGGGAAGTGCAACAAAGCCCATACGTTAGGTATTGTCCTCTCCTCCCAATGCCTACTATGTTGTATCCACAACACAAAATCTCTATTAACCGCTAAGTCAAACTAAGCATGCAACCTCTATTAGCGGTTATTCCTATCGCACGGCTTTTACGTACCGGTGGCCAACTAGTCACGCATGTCCGTGTTCTACATATGACACTCAACTTCGTGGTACAACATGTCAAAGCCAATGAATGTAACACACAAGGTGGTCCCTTAAATCTAGGTTTAATGTGTAAGAAAAGTAATACATAGCAAGAAATATAACTAAATAGTAAGTTCTAACAAGTTATGCCATGTATCACAGTTTATTTTACATAAAAAAAAATAATGCATAAAATATGAGCTAAATAAATAAACAGCAAATGGCAAGGTGTCTTGCCTGGTAGGACGCCTGGTGTACTGCAATGATCAATGTGGCATGAACTGCGACTTCGGATAACAACTACACAAGGTGACCTCTGATGGTGGCACGGACAGTTCCTTTGGGTCCAGAAGGGTCAAATTAGTTAGGGTCAATAGGTGGAAGGACAGAATTGGCAGGTGGATAGGAATAATGGGCTTAGTCTTGGAAATGAGGATAATCATAGGAGATTGGATAAAAATTATATACGATTTAGAAAACTATTTATAATAATTGAAACTATATTTTATTAATGAAAATAGTTTTTAGATACATACAAAAATCAAAAATCGTTCATAGGCAAAAACTCCAAGTTCGTAACAATAAAATTTAGGCAGAAGCTAGTTTTTATTAGTCCAAAATAATTACTCTGAAAAGACTCGGAACTTATTATGAAATATTTTAGCAAAATTTGAAATCTAGCAAGTGATCTAGGACTATAACTAAACTTGGTCAAAATAATCTAGATTCAAAGGCCATCCTTTAAACACATAAACTAGAGTAATAATAAGAATATTTTTAGGCTTCTAAACATAATTTGGAAATAATTATAGGGCCAAGCCCTCTAATAACCTTTTTAAAATACTTGTAAAAATATTGACTATGTATGAAATACAAATAACTATCTATATATTTATATTTATATTTTTAAAACTAATGGTAACAAATAGCAAAAAAACTACAAACATTATATATATACACAATAATTACTTTATTTGTTTTTCTGTTAACAATACTAATAATAAAAAAAAAATAATAACAGATACTAAGATAAGAAGATAAACAAATAATAAACAAAACAAAGCAAAAATCAACCACAAATGATATAAAAAATAAAACTAAACAAAAGGCTACTCCTCATTTTCAGGAAGGGGAGAGAAAAGAAGGAGAGGGAAGAAGAGCTGGAGAGGAGCGAGAGGGAAGAGAGGGCGACGGAGCTTGCTGACGGGAGCGGGGCACGAAGGAGAGAGGGAGAGAGACGGAGCAGCGAGAGTGAGAGAGAGAATGGTCGGGATGGAGGCTTCGGCGCGGTACGGCGGTGGTGAGGACGCGGGGAGCTGCGGGAGAGCTCGACGGAGGAGGGCGGTACCGGCTGGGTCGATCGACGGAGGGTTTGGGGAGTCATCGGTCGGGACGGTCGGCCGCAGAGCTACAACGGCGCATCCAGGTGCTGCAGCGCGAGCTCAGGCACTGCCTTGCGTCCAAGCGAAGGGAAAGCCGAGCGCTGAGGGGCGCGTCTCCGGTTCGGGCTGCGGATGCGGCGGCCAGGGTGTCGGATCCGGTCGCGGCGGAGGAGCGATCGCGAACGACTAGGTCGGGGCTCGCGGGAACCGCGGTGGAGGTGAGTGGTTTCGTTATTTTGGAGAAATTTGGGTTTTCCGGTGGGTTTTGGTAGCTTTTGGTTGTGACGCCGGCCGGCGATGGCCATGGTGGCGGTGGTGTTTCAGGTGGCTTTTGGTCGGAGGTTAGATCGGTTGGACGGTGAGTCGAGCTTGGCCATGCTAGGTAGTTCTGTTTGCTTGGTTTTCTATCGGAGGAGGCGTTAGGGGTGGCGGGTTTGACGGGTTGGTGGTGGCGATGGCGGTTGGGACAAGGAATGGTGGCAGTTGTAGTTTGGTGACGGGGGTGGCGATGCTTGGTTGGTGTTGAGGTCCTGGCCGAAGGGTTGTGGCCGGGGCAATGGTAGGCAGAGGGAGGATGGAGTGGTTTCGGTGATGACGGATGTGTGCTGTCGCGGTGGAGGTGACAGCGAGTACTGCGGTGGGAGTTGGGTTTGGCCGGAGGTGAGGTGCTGGTTGTGATGGCGGCCAATGATGATGGTGGGGGGCGTTGGCTGGAGTTGAGGGAACAGTAGGGAGGTGGTCGTAGGGTTCAGGTTAGGTTAGGGATTAGATGAGTCGTGTCGGGGACGTGTCTGACACGAAAGGATGAGGAGGTGTGTCCGGGATTGTCGGACAAGAAGTGATATTTGTATATGTAAAAAGAAGTAACTTATTGGAAAGACACCCGGGGTCGGATCCGAGGCCGTCACGGCTAACACGGAAAAGATTGGACACCGACACGATGTACAGGTTTTGTTTCTGGAAAAATTTATGAAATAATTATGGAGGAAACAATATGGAGGCTCCCCTATTTATAGGGTTGAGGAAAATCTTAGTAGATAAGGATTATGAATATTTAAACCAAAAAATAGATAATTCTCTACTTAATTTAAATCAAATTTAAGTCGATTCAATAAATAATAATCCAAAACCAATTCTAATTTAAATCTATATAATCTAAACTCAAATTAAATATAAATTATATTCTTTAAATTTAATTATTTAAATCAAATCCATAAAATCTAATCAAAGATTTAAATTATCACAAACATTTCAAAATATATTTTCTAAAAATACTTATAATAATAATTTCAAAATTACATTATTATTTAAAATAAACTAATAAATAATTACGAAATGTATATGCATGCACAATTAATATTTACATTAATATACTTTTCTAGTATACCTTTTTTTAAGAATATTATTTATTATTATAACTGTATAAATGAAAGGCTTCTCATAAATAAAATAATAAACTTGAAAATTCTGGTACGATAGCTAAAATAATTATTATATATATTATTTTGAAAAAATAGAAAAAAATATTTTTCTAAAATATGTACGCTCGCACATATTCGCACTCGTCGAGCAATTACAAAAAATAAAATTTCGCGAGCGATGTACAATGCAACTACGCGATGCACAAATACAAAATAATAAAAATCAATACCAAATTTATTTTTAAAAAATAGTAGAAATTTAGGGGTTTTACAGCGAGGCTCTGGATTCGTGGTGTTTGGGTTGAGGTGAGGTTTCGTGAGAGAATTTGTAAAGGTCTTAGGGCTCAGCTGGGTTTTGTTATATAGGTTTTAATCCTATTTTCCTTTGGATTTGTGTTCCGTAGAACACAAGAATCTGATGTGGGTTAGGTCGCTTAGGTGGGGAAGGATCTGGGTAGGATTGTGTCAAAATTTGGATTTGATTTGAAGAAGGATTTGGGAGAATCGGTTTGATCTCAACCGGGACCTTGATCTCTGTTATACGGAGTAAGGGGCGGAAGAAATTAATAACTGTAACTCGCGAGATTTTCAATCTCGCGAGTAATTGAGTTTTTTTTTAAACGCTACCGTAGATATA
>JANAVB010029619.1:2535047-2682046 GCA_029216955.1 Iris pallida
ACTCTATTCTTTTTAGCAATGGGCAGCAAAACTATCGAGACATCATCCGACAGGTTACCACTCAGCATCAACACACCTTCTCTGCACATAATCTGGTAACGGATGGCTTAGAAACGCTTCCTGTCATTCGGGGGACCGACGCGAGATGGGTGGCTCCGAGGACAGGCCAGAAGATGAACATAGCGACAAAAACTGAAGATCTCCCGGGAATTGCGTGTGGCGGCATTATTAGAGACAACCAAGGATATCTTTTCTATGCCATCTCCATATTCATGACTGATATCATAAGCCCTCTTCCAAAAATTGATACTCTTCTCGAGATGATTCACTGGTGTAATGATCAGAACATCCAGATCGGTGAATTCGAAACATCCTCCGAACATCTCACCAACATCATTGCAAATAAATCCAAACATCCATGTTCTCTCAGATACAAGATCTGCAACATACAACAACTGATAGGATCGAGCCCCACCATTGCACATATTCCTACTACTGCTAATAGCGTGGCCAAACCTCTGGCGTCTCTGGTACTTGACTCCAGAATCGATCAGATCTTTGTCCACACCTGCGATCTACCACAGGAGGCCAGCAACGCCCTGATTAAGGACCTATCTGGTCAATAGGGGTTTCTTATTTAGGTTTTATTTACATTTTGTTTACCCCTGGGTAAACCAAGGTGGATAGTTTATTTCCTTTTGTTACCCCCGGAACCCACGGGGAGGATAATTTCTTCATTTGGCCAGGCCTATGACCTGGTGCATATACTTTTGTAGGTCATCGGGCTATCTTTCGGCGCTATCTTTGAGCTTAGGCTCCTACTATTTCAATAAGATTGTCCTGTTCTTTTAAAAAAAATATTAAAGAACAACATGATTAAGTACGAAGGGTGAGCAAGCACGTCCAGTCATATCCCAATTTTCGAAAGGATGGAGGGGGTTATCTCAAAATTGCAAATTGATGTCGTATTCTACAAGAAGGAATATTCTTCCTTCAAGACTCTACCTAACTTATAAAAATTGGCTAACCGTGAAATAATCATTATGAAGCTTCCGAGAAGGACAATTTCTATTGGAAGGCACGAGAATTTTGGACATTCTTGACCGTAGTCACGGGTCCTAAAGGAACCTTAATATTGGTATGGCGCTTGGTTAATAACCCTATATGAGGGTTATTATCGTTTAACATTGTTGCTATAGGGGTCGTACTTTCACACGATAGTAGGAATTTCTCGTTCGGATACGACTAGAATATGTCGGCTCAAAGGAATTCCAGTCTTCGCCTAACACGGATAACTAAGAGATGAACTGAAGGAAAAGTAGAAGTCTTGGGCCGAGAGTCGAGAACCCATGGCAAGTGCATAAACCTTTCTTTAGTATACGATTAGGTAAGTGTTTGAATTCTTTCTGTCATAGTGACTAGGGTGTGATGGTTTGGTGTTTGGTGTTGTGTAGATAGCATGGACTTGCTTGAGTGTACATCATATATCATAGGTGTGACGTGTCTTGCATGGTTCATGGGTATTCAGTTTAATTAAGGGAATGGGTCGATATTGTATGATTTAAAATAAATTGGAATAAAATAGGCATATATGGTTTGTTCCAAAGTAAGAATGCATCATACATGTGGTTTAATTAAAATGGAGCACAAGAAGGTGTGTTTGTATGAGATATGTATTTTATGTGTATAGCTTGACTGGTCTAGTTCATGATTGTGAAGTTTGTTCGAAGGGAACGGCTCGTGCTGTGCTCAAAACATCAAAGTCACGGTAGAGGGTATCAATTAATACAGATAAAAATGGACGTTTATGAACCACTGGATTATTAGTTCAATTAGAACCCATCTATCCCAATCATTTGCTAATTAAAGAACACTACGTTCTTAAAGAGGCTTGGAATCTTTAAACCTCGAACATTTCATTCTCGATTTAAACAAGAAAAATTAATTGTATGATATAATGGACTTGAATAATTAAGGTTGCAATCTTTTACCATAGTTATTTAAACGCACGAGCAAAAGGGTATAAAATATATTACGAGGAGAGTGTCGCAACTTTCAACTAGAGGGGGGCAGTTAAGAATAACATCACATTCTAAGAGTTAGAGTACAGTAAGTTCAAAGTTCTACCCCACTCATAGAAATTGGTCACTCATAGAAAGCACAATAGTAGGACTTCCAAGAAGATCATATTTTAAGGAGATGTATGACGGTACGAGGTATTCTGATCGTAGTCACGAATGCAAAAAGGAAGCTTAGGCATTACTTATTAACATTGCCCATATACTGACCATGTTTCCTCAACGCAATAGGAAGGCTTGGTTAAGCATAACCACTAACAAGTTGGTACAGCAGGATTCCAGCCATAGTATATCATAGGCTACGAGGAGATGTGGTTAAAAGATTTATGTAAGGGGTATTAGAGGACCAAGAGATAGGGACTACATAATAGGTGTAGATACCTATTTCATAAAGTTTGGTTTTATAGTACAATATGGCGATAGGCAAGGATAGATTTAACTGAGTCTCAATGGGTTCCCTATTTGGACTCAATCTTTGATTGCATGACCCTTAGATTTTAATCTATGGTGGCTGGACAAAATTTTGTAGAATCAATTTAAACCATCCCTATTAGGTTAGGTTAATGTAGAATAGGTTCCAACTCAAGTGGTTGGGCTATTTGCTAGTCAGATTGGTTAACTAAATTCCTTAAGCCCAAAAATATGCCTTTTGTGACTTTTGGGTTTAAGTATCACAAGGGGCCTCTATTGAGTGACACACTAGTGGCATGTGCGTAGAGGGCTTCGAGTAGATCATAACCATATATTGGGCCAAAAGATTTGAGTCAAGGTTGGATCTTTAATTGCAGTAAGAAAGTACATCGGTATTATGGTAAGGGTTATCGCTAGTCCTTTTTGACTTGAAAGTCGTATTATAAAAATAGAGTATAAGGGAGAATGTTCGAAAGGGACATGATATATCTAGATGAAGGTGGGCTCGTCTAGGTCTTGCATATAAAATTTGTTCGAAGGTAACAGCTAGTCTTACGCTCCAAATATCAATGTCACGGTAAGGGACACCAAAAGATCTAAAAAGAAAGTGGTAGTTCACGAGTCACTACTTTATCATCCTAGTGAGAACCAATTTACTTTATTCAATTGTAAGCTTAGTGAATCCCAAAATGTAGAAGGCTTACAATCTATTCACTCTAGAGACTAGGATATAGTTTTCGGAATAATAAGGTTAGGAATATTTGAGTCGCAACATCGTACCTTGACCTCTGGTAATAGTAAGTCACGATGTGATCGGTAACGTGATATGGTAGTTATGAATCAGTTTCGAGGATTGTACCCCAATTTCTAATAAATGGAAATGATTTCGTACAACGATACATGAGTCGATAGAATAGAAGGATCCACTCTTTTATATTATACGAGAGCTTATCGATGGGGTAACGAACTTTAAGGCACGTCATATGAAAGATCTCTAACGGCTAAGTCATGAATTTCTATTTGTGTAAAGCCTGCCAGACTACGGTCATAAGGTTTCTAATGGTGTCGAATGTAGTGCTCATGCATTGATGCCAGACTACGGTCATACAGTCTATGGTATTGGCTAAGCTAGTGATTGTGTGGTTCTAATACTAAGTCACATCTTTAATATAAAATTTTATACCTAGAACGACACGTGCTGACTCCCAAATCTCGGAATGGATGTCTATCATAGCCATTGCAAATGCTTTTTCTTATTTATTTTATTCCTCCCTTGTCTAAACTGTGGGGGCCTGGTCGAGTAAGGTTCGGGTTAAGGCATCCGGGTTGCTAGTTAAAGCAAGCATCAAGATGAATAATTAGAGACTCACAATAATTGGTTTCTTGAGATTAAATAGTCTCCTAGGTTAGTGTCTTGACCAAGGGTAAGATCCTACTCATTCTCAAATTCAAATGACTAGAAGGTCACGATATTAGTTCCAGGGTCGAGGGGAGGACAAGTAACTCAAGCAAGGTTGTAGTCATATGGCTTGGCTGATGGTTGCTATACTTGTGTATATATAGCTTTTCATGGCCTGTAACACCCAATTTTTCAAATAAAGGTAATTTTGAAATTTTGTGATTATAATCATTTAATAATGATATTTAAATGATATTGTGATTTTTGGTGATTTTTAATCAATTTAAAACTATTTAAAATACTGAATTGTGATTTTGATGGTTAACTAGTTAAACCCTAGCTTTGCTAAGACTAGAGACTACCCATGACCAAGGGAGCCTAGTCATGTGATTAAAATGTCATATTACTACTTTTTAGCCTAGGGGTATTTTGGTCATTTTGACAATTTTATGAAATTATAATTTTGATTAATTAAATATTGTGCTAATCTTTAGTTAAGCCTTAACCTAGAAGTTTAACCTAATCTTGATTAGTCTTGAGGTTAGAATCATGGTTAGAACATTTCTACTAAGTGCCAAGGTTAGTAATATATAGATATTATAGCAATAGGATATTTTTCCTTAGGATATTTGTGAAAGAGAAAGCCTTGAACCAATAGGAAAACTTGGAATTGGGTGGACAAGCCCTAGCCACTCATCTACATCTAATCCTAACCCTAATTCACTATTGTGGCAGTCATACAAGCCCCCTCCCTCCTATAAGTGTCACACTTAGAAGCCTTTGCCTCTTTTTAAAAACCTAGAAAGATACTTTGCTCTTCACTAAACTTCTTCTAATTAATCCAAATTGAGCCTAAATTGAGTCAAATTAACTGCATCATCATCCCCAACAGTAGAGGAGACTTGTGGGTGCTTGCTAGCAAGGTTTGAGGATGTTTGAACTATAGCAAATCGAGGAAGACGTCAAGTCGAAGCTCTTTACATTGAGTTTGAACTCTCAATAGGTAAAACCATACAAACCCTAATAAATTCCTGATTTCTTCCCATAGATGCATCCATTTAGGGTTCCCCTAGGTGTAGCCCAAGTGTGGTAGCAATTCACGTCCATTTCGTGTCCGTATCGGACACGTATCGGTGTTTTTGAATAGGTGTTTGGTGAAATGCCACATAGGAATTTATTTTAGTAATTTTCAAAACTAATTATATGTATGTAGAGCCCAATATGTGTATATTACAACCCTAAATGACTGAGTCAATTTTACGCATGTTTTGATACTGTTTTAGCACTCGGACACGCAACACAAGACACCACACGGGGCTCGTACGGCTCCCCTGCTGTTCGAGTGCCCTAGCGGACACGACACGGATTATTAAGATACAAAACTTGGTAGACACGTGGGCCTAGTGACTGACACGAAACCCATAAAATGTTGTGGGTCCTCGTCGACTGTGCGCAAAAAAATTGAGGCTGCACCGTCTCGTGCTCCCTGTGGACACACGTGAAATCCCTCACTGATACGCACTCACACATGCATACTGACACGACTTGGACACAAGACAGACACTTGGACACGAAGACCTATACCTAGGCTACCTCTGGACACGAGAATGTGACACAAGAGGGTGTATGTTGTGTCCTGTGATGCCCGACACCTCTACACGGGACCTAGCCTACTGGGTGACTGATACACATTTTGGGAATGTTTGGACACTTCGTGTCCAACTATGTGGACACGAAATGACACCCCTAGACATGTGTACATGTGGGGAACACTTCTATATGCCTGATTGTGGGTTACTATGGTATTGAAATTGAATTTTCGAAAAGGATTGGTTCTTCACTGATACTTAGGTTTCAGGAACTGTTATATATGAACTGAGATGTAGGTTATACTTTGGTTCTAATTTTAGTTTGGATATAGGTGATTGCTTATTACTTTTTGGTCCAGATTTTTGAGTATTTATGGATTTTCTAAGTCAGTCTCATTTCCCTGTTTTCCTTCTTCCATTCTTTCCTTCTTTATAATTGAATTATATATATACAATGTAATGCATTAATGTATATGTGACCGAAACTTATGCATTTAACCTGAGAACCTCATATGTTAACTGTGAACTAAAATTGAGTTTGGGTTGTTGGGTTGAATGGTTGTTAAAACTGAAATCAAATTTACAGGATTAACTGGAATGGGGTTTGAATTTAGAATGAAAACTGAGATTTCAACTGTTAGTATGAGAATTCAAGTGAACTTGTTAAACATGAGTTGCAATGATATATATATATAGGTAATATGTTGTATCATGAAGGGACTTGTGAACTGAATCTTGTGCATATGCAAGAATGTATGCAAACTAAATGATGCATAACTGAGGGTAAAATGCAATGTATGAAAGGTTATATGAATGCAAACATGTATATGGAAATATATGCAAGTACCTATGTATATACCTATGTATAAATGTATATATGTAAATATGTATGTATGCCTCTATGAATGCAATGCATGAATGATATATAAAGTATACACATATACACCATGTAATATAATAAACATGATATGTATGAATACAATATGCAATGTAATAAAAGTGTGCATGATAGGTAAGTAGGTAATGCAAGGTAATGTAATCCATGTATGAATGCATGAGTGTAGGATTATAGTTTTGTTGAAACCTGAGATGTATGCAGGAATGTATCAATACAATGTAATACATGAATGCATGAATATGTATTGTAGGTTGCATTCATATTTATGCATATATTGTAATGAATATATGCATATAGGCAATGTAATGCAATAAACATGAGTGTAATGTGTGCATGAATCAAATGTGTATATAGTGGTAACATGTATGTATAAATGCATGTATGTAACTTAGCTTATGTGTATGTGCATATATGTATATATGAGGTATATGCAAATATATAAATGTGTGTTGCCATGTGACCTTGTGATTGTTCTTGGATACTGGTCTAGACTTGGTTAGGCCTAGTGAGACTTAGTTGACTAAGATTGACCTTGTTGACTTTGGTTGACCGAGAGTTGACCAAGTTTGACTTTGACCTAGATTGGCTTAGAAATCATGTATATTGCATCGTAAACTTCATTTACCTTATTTTAAACACATTATAACCCATACTGCTCTATTTAGGACATTGTGACTCCGGTTCAGACATCTGATATTACACTACTCTTTTCAGAGTGACAGACGAGTACATTCTCTGATAGTTCTTTCATTTACTTATCAATTACTGCACTTCAGTTCTAGTTAGTTCTATGAGATTCTCTGTTACAACACGTATTGGCTTTCTGAATTCATGCAAGCAACACACATACTTTACTCGTCTTGCCTCTATTATTCGAATCACCATTCGAACTATTTGAACCACCTATTCGTATCTTCATGTGCTGGTTGGACTTGTATTCGTCTTATGTGTTGGATTATGGATTCATTTGTATTAGACTGGGCAAGAAAATACTGATTAGACATGTAGACATATCCCCCTATTCGAATAACCCCTCTGTGAATGATATTCGAACGATAGCTATCCCTCACCTGATCAGTGTGTGGTGTGCCGTATTACCTACAGCCGTTTACATGTCGATCTCGGCATTTTAAAACACACTTGGAGAATTAATTCGAATCATTATTGAAACATCATGTGAATCATTATTCGTACCACCTTATTCGAATCACCTTATTAGAACAATGATTCGAATCACCTTCGACTCATACTGTACTGGAATTACATTCGATTCATCTTGTATTAGACTCACATTGGGATTACATTCGACTTACATTGTACTGTCTGGACTTATCATGTTACTCTAGTTTAGCTAGATCTTATTTTACAGTCTTTCTTGCCATGCTTCTCCTCTTGTATAGTTACCTTACTTTCCTTGTACCTTAACTATTTTTCTACATCATTACTCGTATAAACTGCCATGTTCATCAATACAACTGTCTATAACTGCTTATAGTTCTCTGTCATTTACTTAGAATTTCTAGATAAGTTATACTTGTTCCTGCCCTGACTGGACCTGTTGAAAATATTACAGATGATTGCCCTTAGGACATTTGCCCAACTTGCCTTGGAGCAGGAGATGGCTTAGCTATCTTTGGCCATGACACTCAGGAGTGATCGACAGACTAGCTAGTAGACTTGGTTTAGTTTTCATGATTAGAACTTGAATTGTAATAACTTCGGACATGAGTTTGTATTTGAGTTGTTTAAGATATTATTATTTAGTAGTTTATATTTGTTGTTGTTTAGTCTTTAGTTATAAATTTTTATGTTATCTTATCGTGCTTAGACTGTGATTGAGATTTCATTATATCTATACTTGTCCTCCGTTCAGAGTTGAGATTTTACAAGTACATTATATAATTATGTGAGTTGTTGATTAGATAGTAACCTAGGACAGCGTTCTACCGCCGATACTGCGGCGTAGGCTGGACGTACCCACTTCTCGTACCCCTACACTGGGTGTGGGTCGTGACATGGCCAGAGGTGGTATGGTGAACCAAAGGAAACATTATGTATCTATCTGCCCTCAAACACGAGCATTTGTTTTCCACAGTAAGTAACGATGAAAAACAATAAGGAGTTCAAGGGAGAGGGAATCAAATGCGAATACGGGTTTCCAAGGACGATCAAGTAATTCAAAGTGAGTTATCAAGGTAGTGCGTATGAGATCCTAAAGACATCTATATCTCAATCCACGTGGGATAATCATATGAAGAGCGAACCAAGTACACCAAGGTTGATTAGACTATAATACACTGATTCTGATTAGACAATATGTTAGTGGGCGTCCCCAGTATACATATGTCCTGAACAAACTCGATAAAGAATAAGCTTGCAAAACTAGGCTATAAATAGTGACATCATTCTTGATAGTACAAAGTATAAGTACGGGAGATAATGAGTAAAACAGTAATAAATTGATCAAGTTTCACAAAGATCTAAGTCTTGTCCGATGTTCCTATTTATACAGTCGTCCTACTGGCTCTTGTATTAGGTCATGGTTGACCAATGGAGTATGGCCTACCAAAACTCTATATTCTAGGCAAACATATCTTCCTACACTAGCATATATTCATTGCCTCCCAGTTACACTTCATTAATAGGTTACAAGGACACAGGGTGGTAGGCCGCGAGGCATACTACCCAACTTATAAGAGTCAACTACTAGGGTGATTGAGCAGTATAATATGTATAACTAGTATGATTCAACTTCCTAACCTTTATATCAAGCACGAAGGGAAAAGATACGTTTCACGGTGGAAAAGGAATCAAGGAGAAGAAAATCAAGGTAGTCAACCGAGGGTTCAAAATTGGATATCAAGGGAGGAGATTCAAGCTTGTGGATGAGATTCCTATATGCAGGCCCGTTTGGTGCAATAACGTAATCGTAACGACAAACTGACCTGCATGGGCCACCACAAAAATATGTAACCACCCAGTCCCAAAATACTTAGGACTAAGCACGTAGACATGCCAACTGTATACATACAAAGTATACTCCAATTTATAGAATCCCCGTATGTATACATAAGCTGTAAAATGCAGTAAACCATGATAACTAAATCTCATCCATAGAAATAAAGAATAATAATATAATCACTATGAATTTATCATTTGTATATGTTGTTGGGCGAATACAAATCCACTACCAACTAATTTAAATGAGAAAAATATACAAAGAATTGATCGACAAAGATGGCAAGATGAACCAGGAGAAATTATCTTCGAAGGAATGGAGAGGATCACGGCCTTGCTAGAACGCCTACGAAAAGTCATAAAGCACACACCTAGAGAGATCACCAGTTCCTCAGATGGATGTAACAAGATAAATAAAGAACATGCCATATAATCTGTGATAATATAAACAAAAGGAAAGGTGCATGCAATAGGGACCTTAACCGTTCTACTGTGAATGTGCAGTTTGAGATACAATATTTCGACGCATGAGCCCTGACTGTAGATGGAATCGGCATAGTTCCTGTATAGGGCACCAGGGGCCTACGTCCCTAATGTCCGAAGATCGTCAAAGGGCATCATGTGCAAGGGGGTACATCCATAACGCTCTGGGAAACGTCAGAGGGCACCTGGAGCCTGCGTCTTCGGTAGAGCGCACATGTAATCAAGGAAGTGCAAAAGAAGCCCATACGTCAGGTATTGTTCTCCCCACCCAATGCCTAGTATCGTCATCTCCATGACTAATATGAACCTCTAGTAACCGCCAAGTCTACTAACGTGCAATTCTATTGGCAGTTACTCCTATCTGTCGCACGCCTCAAACGTATCAGTGGCCAGCCGACTACGCGAGTACGTGTCCTACATGTGACTCACAACACGTGATAAAGCATGTGTCAAGGCCGTCTGATATATACCAATACCTCATCATCAATAGGTGGTCACTAGGCTAAGTCAATACAAGAGAATGGAACGAAAGCAAGTAAAACGACCGATGCAGTCACTTGCACCCAAGTATGACTTGGACGCATAGTGATATAATACTAACAACAGATAAGTAATACTGAATATAAATAACTAAAAATAAGATAAAGTAAATCACAGAGTAAGGTGGCAAGGTTTCTTGCCTGGCGGTGCAGGAATGGCAATCCAACACTCAAGTACGTCAGCAATGAATCTCAAAATCCACAAACAGCTCTGGATGCTGAAACAAATATCAAGAATGTTCCCGATGTAAAAGATATATCTAGGAAACACCTGTCCAAAAGTCGATTGCTGGAACAGGAGCAAAATCCTAATTTTGGGTCAAAACGATGTCCGTCGTTGGACCCGTTTTGTACCAAAATACGTGCCAGTATCTACAGTATATAAAGTCGTCAAACTACATGTCTGCGGGTCCGATTTGAAGAGATGAACCCAACCGTGTTTCCAAAGTTGGATTCCGACAGGCCGTGTACAATTTTGCCCGTTGGATGGGGTCGCGGGCTCGCCTAATAGGCGTTCATGTCGACCTTCTCATAATCGGACCAAACTTGGCACGCAGGACCAAAATTTTGATACGGCCCTATTGGCGCAAGTTTTGTCTTGATATGACGAACATGCACGAAGTTATGGCCAAGTTTGCAAAAGGTCGATACGGGGGTATCTTGACGGATACATACTGATTTCGTCGCATACACGCAACATAATCGAGTTCCGTCAGTTCCCATACGTCGGAAACATCCACACGTGCCTTTTGATGCAAATAGTTTGCAACCATGTCATCCAATTTTTTGGGGTACACGCCGTATCGGGAAAAGTTTTCTAAATTTTAATATTTTAAACCAATTTTTTCTTGGTGTTTGGGTTGAGGTGAGGTTTCGCGAGAGAATTTGTAAAGGGTCTTAGGGTTCAGCTGGGTTTTGTTATATAGGTTTTAATCCTATTTTCCTTTGGATTTGTGTTTCGTAGAATAGAAGAATCTGTTATAGGTTAGGTCAATTAGGTGGGGGAGGATCTGGGTAGGATTCTGTCAAAATTTGAATTTGATTTGAAGAAGGATTTGGGAGAATCATTTTGATCTCAATCGGGACCTTGGTCTCTGTTATACGGAGTAAGGGGTGGGAGAAATTAATAACTGTGACTCGCAAGATTTTCAATCTCGCGAGTAACTGAGTTTCTTTTTTTTTTTAAACGCTGAAGTAGCTATATGTTGTTATATGTATATTAATCATATATACATGTGAATATGCTTATATACTCCTCCAAGCAATGCATACATAATAAGTATATATCACACTTTATATATATACCTCTATGTATATATAACTCTTTTTATATACCTTGTATAAACCCATATACCTATAATTCATACATACATAAATATATTATATATATATATATATATATATATATATATATATATATATATATATATATTATATATATATATATTATATATATATATATATATATATATATATATATATATATATAATATATATATATAATATATATATAAAAAATATATATATATAATATATATAATATATTTTTTCTGAACCATTTAGTACATAAGCTTGTAAAGATCTATCATTGTAGACAGAGTGTAGCATTTAAACTTGCTCAGAATATAAAAATTTCTAAAATAAATAAAATAAAATAAAATCAAGTAATTAATATATTATAAAATACATAAATAAAACCTCATAAATTTAGGGGGTTTGCAGGCGAGCTGGTCGAAACCTCCTTTACCCTATGCATCTGGCAGTCATCTTCCAGAAGTTTGACTTCGATCTCGATTTGTGTCCTATCTCTGGAACGCCTTCTGAGCTATTTAGGTCAAGGAAGTTTCCTTATCCTCCACCTCCACCTCCACCTCCACCTGGTGGTGCTCCACCTCCGCCTCCACCTGATCCAGCTGCAGCCCCAGCAGATGCTCCAGCCCATGCTGCTCCACGCCATACCTTTAGGACATCTCTCAAAGGTTTGATGCTTTTGTCACTCTCCAAGGATAGCAACATCAGAACTATCTGACTCGTTTTGTCGATGCTGAGTTCTGCCACATTTCTCAGGCCCAGGTCTTGAGAAATGCAATGGCTAAAATCCAGTAAATATTGGCACATTGTCCCACTTCTCCAGCTCATTTCATGTGTCATCCTGGTTTCGACAGACCGAGACTCGAGGATCATTCGACGTTCGAATTCTTCGATCCGACGACAGCCTATGTTAATCCACAGCCTCCTGCTGATGCCCCGGGTGATGATGCTGATATATGGTTCAGTTTTTGACTAGCATTTTATGGACTTGTTTGGTAGATGATGATCTTGTAGTGACACATTTTTCTATCTTTTGGACTATTTAATTTGTAGCACTGTCTTAAGATTATGTACTTTGGACTTATTTTATTTGTAGTTGCTATATTAGTTTGTTTCATCTACTACTTATGGTTTCTTACTGCTACTACTTAAGGTGTTGACTTGTTAGTTCATATTATTTCTTGGTATTACTTTTGATTTTTCTTTGTTGTTGTTGTGGATTCACAGATTGTGGGAGAGCCGTATTTTTAGTACATGACAAAGGGGGAGGAAGAGCATATTCTAAAAGTTTTTTGCAGAACATCTTCTCAGAACAAGTCAGGTATAAATTTTAAAAGTTACATATATTATTTGTTATATTTTGGTATAGACTCAAAGTTTGTCAATTATCAAAATAGGAGAGATTGTTGGCCCATTAGATAATGATCACACCTGATTTTGATAATCAACATCAACTTTGGTTGATACGCAAAATACTACTGCTACAAGTTTACAAGTTTCAGTTAGAAGAATCTACATCCTAAATCTGCGTCCTACAGCTACAAACATCGCATCGTTATCAAGAACCAAATGCACTGGAATCAAGATCAAGCTTTTTCATATTTTCTTCTGTATTTTATTTTTATTGAGTCTAGGAAAAATATGTAAGGTTGATCAGGATCGATACAGGCTTAGATTTTTCTCTGTCCACAAACAAAAATTAGCCTACCTATCCACATATATAAATCCAAAAGTCCACACTTCAAAAAGCAGAAAACCCAACCAAATTTGGCCTAAAACAGTTCTGTTTGACCATGACAAAACTCGGACAGAACTTGGCCCGAGTTTGGTCCAGGTCAGTTAAACAAATTTTTGAATCCCCTCTAAATTTGTACCCAACATTCGAATGCGAGATTTCTGCATCCGAACTCGGCCCGAATTCGGTAACAAAAAAACTATAAATAGAGAAGAACTTTCCCATTTCCAAATCACTCATTCACTCATTCATTCTCTTTTCTATTCATTCTAAAGTGTTTTCTATGAGCCAAAGCTTTCAAATCAAGCATATACCACTCATAGCCAAAGCCAGTATAGTTCTGTTCAATCTAGAGTTTTGGTATTAAGGAGTTATATCGGAGACTGCATTCAGAAAACGTTACAGTTTTCAAAATTGCCCTCTGGAGTCGATCATGTGCTCGTCACCAAGCATGGTGTTGTAAGAGACTACAAGCTCTCAATTAGCTTATGCCATAATAGATTACATCGAGCAAGAGTACTCGAGACTGGATTAGTCCTCTTAGAGGGATACCATTATATATCATTGTGTAGCTGAGTTTGATCTTCTTGATCCTTACTTTACCGCAATTTATTTATTGTTATTTATATGCCATAGTATATAGTTCTAAATTTTTTTAATTGATGATAATTTCTGCTGCATATGCACACACACACTCTATTTATTCCTCCTCTAGAGGTTCTCAACGGCCCTACAGGCAACGTTCTACGGCAAATTCTGTGGCGTAGGCTGGGCGTCGTCTTGCACTCGTGCCCCTACGTCGGGTGCGGATCGTGACACCCCCTTGCCGCCCACATGTGGAAACGATATTTCAAACACTTAGAATAAATGTTTCTTCTAAATTCATGCCATCACTAAGCCTTGTTTAGTCTTGCTTATAATGATTAGCCAGTTATTGTTAGCCATTTATTTACATGATCATTATTCTTCTCTAGTTGTTAATTATTTCCTTGATTACTTGCATGTTCCTTTGTTCCATTTTATGACTATTACATGTGTTCATAGTTATTATTTGGTTATAGTTAATATATGTGTAAGTGGTACTTGACCCATCCTAATTGGATAACTATTTTTAGGCGTTATCTCTCTCTCTCTCTCTCTCTTTGGACCTTGGACCGCATGATGAGCCATAGACACTAAAGCTATTTTTGGAGGATACGACCATATTTTGTTTCTAATTGCTTTCTGCCATTTCCTAATTTACTTTTCTATTTTGTTACCAGATTTCTCTCCGGAAAAACTCTTATTTATGTTGTATCAATTTATGGTTAGACACTTGAAATCTGTGTCACTTGATTTTAATAAAATTTGTTTCTCTCTATCTGTATTATCCTCTTTTAGCTACTGTGAATGTGTTACACTATTAATCATGTAATCTTGAGGTATAGACAACGCACTACCATTGATGTTGCAGCGTAGGCTGGGCGTGCCTTGCGAACCATGCCCTAACATGCGGGTACGGGTCGGGACAAAATTTTATTGTGGCCCATGCAGGTTGCATCTTCACTACTAGTACGAAGTCGTAGTGGTACACATGTTAGTCTTGCCACTACGAGCCTGCAAAACTAGGCAATTATACATTTCCTTCTTTACAGTGTATTTACATGCGTAGATTAATTTCTCTTTTGTTTTATGTCATTATCTGGTTTTCTTTTCTTGATTTATTGATATATGTTGCCTCGCATATTATGCATACTATTTTAGTTGTCTCGTTGATAGTTCGTACTTGTTCATGTTTTGGCATTGTACTTCATACTAGACTTGTTCGAACTTGTACCTTGTCTGAGTCGTACCTGTAGAAGCACAAAAAATTATAGCTGATACAAGGCGCATGAGGATGCTCTCGTCGCCCACCCTCTTCCTACCATGGTCCAGATGACATATGGCACATGTTAGTGTCCCCACTACCTACCTAACATCACAGAGGCGCAGACAGTGAGATGCGCAGACTAACCAAAGACGAAGACATTCTCAGGATAAAGTTCAGAAAAAGCACTTCTTTTATTGATCGTAGCTACAAGGGTCTATTACACAGGCTTATCACAAGTGCATAAGAAAGAAGTTTCTTAAATCTCATTTACAAGGATCAATTATAAGGTCTTTATTACACAAGTGAGAATAGAAATTTCTATGAACATAAGGGAAGGATCGTCTTCGATGGGCAGCCTTCACTATGTGATCGTCATGGGCAGAAGAGAGATATACAGTCTACATCAAGGTTACTTCCCTACCGACTCACAGCGTCATCAGAGCCAACCCTCTTATCACCAAGAGAAGCTAGAGCTTCAATATATACTGAAGCAGTAGAAGACCCAGAACCACAGCACGGCAAAGCCCCATTGCTCCCAAAGATCAAGGCAGAGTACCGCCGGCTATTCATCGGGTGAGAAATCGATCTTGAACCCATGGCTTGGATCTTGCACATCCCTCAGTGGCTTGGATCTCCCAAATGCCTCAGACGTCGCTCAAAGTCGAACTCCCTAAGAAGGACATTTGCATACTTCTCAAGGGCAGTGATGGCTCCTTCTACATAGAGTTCCTCCATAAGAATATGGATCCTACAAATGAGAGAAGCCTCAACCAGCAGTCAACTTACACAAGGCCGATCGCCACTCGAAGTTAAGTTTAGATCTCGCATGGTGGTGAAGGATGACGAGAAGAAGACAACGACTCTTTAGAGGAGAAATTCTCTTTTTATTGAACTGAGAGTGGCCTAGAGTGCACGCCACATGGCCGACGGTCAGAATTCCTGCATTAATGGGACAAACCTAAGACTCAGTACTTTGATTGTTGGACCTAGACCTTTGGAATTCCCTATATTATGATGGCAATTAAGAGAAAAGCTCCTTAAAAGAGCGAATATTTATTGTTCTTTGTTTCAGAAGCCTTCAAGCCAGAGGCGCAGCTACCTGCCTACGCCAACCTCAGAAACAAGATGGTGGTAGCCCCCTCCCCTTCTTTTATTTCAGAAGCCAGTGTCTTTACTCCAGAGGTGCAGCTACCTACCTGTGTCGATCTCAGACACGTAAGGGTGTCATACCCTTCCCTTCGCAGCCAACACCTTTACTGTTCAGAGGTGCATATACTTACCTGCATCCGTATGAGGCGCATGATGGTGATATGCTCACACCATCTCCATTCCCACGGCACAGTCGTCTGCTCCGGATCAGAAGCTTAAGTGATCACTTCTCTATAAGAGACTTAGAAACTCCCATCGCAACTGATGCAAGTCAACATGTCACTCGAAAAGCACAGTAACCTCGCCAACCTGAAGCACAAGCCTACTTGTCGCCTATCGCATGTAGTGCCCCACTCTGTAAAGGCACTAGATAAACAGAGAGATCAGATTGCTGGCTCTGCAACAGAAGGCGATTGATCTGGGTGAGTGGATAAAGACTCATTTTATCATTCGCTTGCGCCTAATAAGAATCCGAGTTTTTGAATGAATGTTGTTACTAATATCAAGATGGTAATCATTGAGTATGCTTGTAAGAGATTTCACATATTGTTATGCTAAGAACAAGAAAAAAGTTAACATGTATGCTAAGAAAAAGAATTGTTGTATGCTAATAAGAAACGATATGATGCCTTGTTAAGAAATAAATGTTGCATTAATCGATAAACTGTTGCCATGTTAAATCAATGAGATAATGCTGTGCTAAATTAGAGATGTGCCTCGAATAAATGAACTGTTGCCATACTTAATAAGAAAAGAAAAGAAAAGAGAATGTTTACACGTCCCTGAATAGAGTATGACTATCAAGAGTAGAGTTCATGCTTGTTGATTTCGTGTTTGCTCAAATAAAGATTGTTCATTGTCCCTTGATTGCTGCTATAAAGACAGAGATGTATAGAGATGGCACATTGTGCAAAAGAGATAATACGGCTTGTCCGTATAGAGAAAAGAGCAGAGCTACTGGCTCGGTCATATAAAAGAAGAGAATAGACGGAATATGCATGTTGTCCAATGATCTGTGCATAGTAGAGTTTTATTTGATAGAGTTGCAGACCTACATTGGTCCTGGACAACTTGTGCACAAGTATAGATCCTTACGACCAGTACTTGCGCACTCGAACCGCTCGGCCCGAGGGAGGATAGAGTAGCACCCTGAGATAAAAAGGACCTCATGGTGTATAGAGAGAGTGTCCACTTGCAACGAGCTGAAACCAAGAGTTACAATGGCTAGCTATGGGGAATGACCCATGGACCATCATATAGATAATTGTCGATTAGTGAAGAGCTGAACCCTGAGCCGCAGCTGCTAGCATATGTGTTATCAGTGCATAGCTGAACCTTGGGTCACAACTGCTGGTCTACACATGTGTTGGTGCAGAGCTGAGCCTTGAGTCACAGCTGCTAATCGATGGCATAAATAAGAAAGTTTTTGTTCAGAGCTAACAGTGTAGAGACGAACAGAGAACAATGTTGGTTTTATCATGTTTATGCTAATCCTTGTCTTGTGCAGGAATGGACCGTCGGCTATGGGTAAAAAATCACTGAAAAAATGATTTATATGTGTCGCTTAAGTTTTATATATGAATTGCTTGATGAGATTAATCTATTGCAAAGAAATGCTATGTCCTACTAAAGAAAAGATGTGATATCGTGCTTGTAATTATTCCTAAGAGTGGCTTGAACAAGAGAAATGATGTAACTCATGAAACACGCTGTGTACTGCAGACGAAATGAATAGTCATCATGCTTGAATTGAACAATCCCTTGTATGCTTAAGATGAAATAAAATGAAATGAATTGTGGCTTTTCAAAGAATGTAAACTGACTCTGTATGCATGAAATAAATATAGGTAAAAGTAGCAAGATCATATCACAAGAAATGTTTTCTCACTAAATGAACAGTGATCGTTTCAGACAAATGTATCTCTTTGTTCACAATCACCAGTATGATGATATACTGACCCACCATTAGTCTGCATGCAGGTGTAATATGCATCGAGAAGGATAGTCCGAAGCGATAGCCAGAGCCTCATCCTCAGGAGCCAGAAATCAGAAGAGATGCCAAGAGATAGACATATGTTGTAAGAGTTGGTTTTGTATATAAAGGGATGTAATGTATGGGAACGGGATCATTGTAATCTGTAAAGTTCTGAGATAATGTAAGCATTATATCAGAGAGAATCGAGAGCTTGTAATATGTTCAAATAAAATCCATAAAGAGAATTATTTCTTGTTACCATTGTGTTCAATTCATATATCTGCAAAATGTTCTCTACTGCTTTAATTATCTGTAATATGTTCCGCTGTGTATTGTCTATCTTGTCTATTTTCTCATTGTACAGGTCTTGGCCTTGTGCAAGTGTAACTTAGGCTTGCGCGGTATCACGCCCAAGCGAGGACGAAAAGACTCTGCGGGATCAGGGCATGACAGAATGGTATCAGAACAACACGATCCTCTGGCCAATTGATGATTCGATTGAATTCGAATATGTTCTCTTGATCAAAATTTTCTTGCCTACTTGATATCATCGATGAGATGAACGTTCCATACGATAAGTCCGTAAATATTTTAAGATGCCGATATATGTTTTATTGATTGGGATTGAGATGCTTTATTGAAAAAGAGTTTTAATATGATCTAAATTGAGGGTTTTATCGATTGATTATGGCAAAGGATGAGGACTGTCGCTGCCATGGATATCGTAAGTTTTTCCATAAGTTTCGAGGACGAAAAATTTTCTCGGTAGGTAATTATGTAGTGCCCCGCTCCACGAAGGTACTAGATAAACAGAGTGATCGGATTGTTGGCTCTGCAACAGAAGACGATTGATCTGGGTGAGTGGAAAAGACTTATTTTATCATTCGCTTACGCCTAATAAGAATCTGAGTTTTTGAATGAATGTTGTTGCTAATAACAAAATGGTAATCATTGAGAATGCTTGTAAGAGATTTCACATGTTGCTATGCTATGAACAAGAAAAGAGTTAACATGTATACTAAAAAGAAAAATTGTTGTATGCTAATAAGAAACGATATGATGCCTTGTTAAGAAATAAATGTTGCCTTGATCGATAAACTGTTGCCATGTTAAATCAATAAGATGATGCTGTGCTAAATTAGAGATGTGCCTCGAATGAATGAATTATTGCCATGCTTAATAAGAAAGGAAAAGAGAATGTTTACACGCCCCTAAATAGAGTATGACTATCAAGAGTAGAGTTCATGCTTGTTGATATCGTGTTTGCTCAAATAAAGATTATTCATTAGCCCTTGATTGTTGCTATAAAGACAATGATGTATAAAGATGGCACATTATGCAAAAGAGATGATACAGCTTGTCCGTATAGAGAAAAGAGTAGAGCTACTCGCTCGGTCATATGAAAGAAGAGAATAGACGAAATATTCATGTTGTCCAATGATCTATGCATAGTAGAGTTTTATTTGATAGAGTTGCATACCCGCATTGGTCCTAAACAACTTGTGCACAAGTATAGATCCTCACGACCGGTTCTTGGGCACTCAAACCGCTTGGCCCTGGGGAAGATAGAGTAACACCCTGAGATAAAAGAGACCTCACGGTGTATAGAGAGAGTGTCCACTAGCGATGAGCTGAACCCAAGAGTCACAGCGGCTAACTATAGGGAATGACCCATGGACCATCATATAGATAGGTGTCGATTAGTGAAGAGCTGAACCCTGAGCTGCAGCTGCTAGCATATGTGTTATCAGTGCAAAGCTGAACCTTGGGTCTTATCTGCTGGTCTACACATGTATTGGTGCAGAGCTGAGCCTTGAGTCACAGCTGCTAATCGATGGCATGCATAAGAAAGTTTTTGTTTAAGAGCTAACAATGAAGAGACGAAGAGAGAACAATGTTGGTTTTATCATGTTTATGCTAATCCTTGTCTTGTGCAGGGATGGACCGTCGGCTATAGGTAAAAAATCACTGAAAAAGTGATTTATATGTGTCGCTTAAGTTTTCTATATGAATTGCTTGATGAGATTAATTTATTGCAAAGAAATGTTATGTTCCACTAAAGAAAAGATGTGATATCGTGCTTGTAATTGTTCCTAAGAGTGGATTGAACAAGAGTAATGATGTAAGTCATGAAACACGCTGTGTACTGCATACGAGATAAATAGTCATCGTGCTTGAATTGAACAGTCCTTGTATGCTTAAGATGAAATGAATTGTGGCTTTTCAAAGATGTTTTTAAAGAATGTAAACTGACTCTGTATGTATGAAATGAATATAGGTAAAAGTAGCAAGATCATATCACAAGAAATATTTTCTCACTAAATAAACAATGATCATTTCAGACAAATATAGCTCTTTGTTCACAATCACCAGTATGCTGATATACTGACCCACCATCAGTCTGCATGCAGGTGCAATATGCATCGAGAAGGATAGTCCGAAGCGATAGCCCGAGCCTCATCCTCAGGAGCCAGAAATCAGAAGAGATGCCAAGTGATAGACATCTGTTGCAAGAGTTGGTTTTCTATATAAAAGGATGTAATGTATGGGAACATGATCATTATAATCTGTAAAGTTCTGAGAGAATGTAAGCATTGTTTCAGAGAGAAGCTTGATCTTGTAATCTGTTCAAATGAAATCAATAAAGAGAATTATTTCTTGTTACCATTGTGTTCAATTCATATATCTGCAAAATGTCCGCTGCTGCTTCAATTATCTATAATATGTTCCGCTGCATATTATATATCTTTTATATTTTGTCACTGTACAAGTCTTGGCCTTGTGCAAGCACAACTTAGGCTTGGACGGCATCATGCCCAAGTGAGGACAAAAAGACTCTGCGGGATCGGAGCATGACAGAATGGTATCAGAGCAACACGATCCTCTGGCTAACTGTTGATTCGATTGAATTCAAAGATGTTTTTCTGATCAAAATTTTCTTGCCTGTTTGATATCATAGATGAGATGAACGTTCCATACAATAAATAATTTACGATGCCGGCATATGTTTTATTGATTGGGATTAAGATGCTTGATTGAACAAGAGTTTTGATATGATCTAAATTGAGAGTTTTATCGATTGATGATGGCGAAGGATAAGGACTATCGTTGCTATGGATATAGTTTTTCCTTAAGTTTTGAGGACAAAACATTTTCTCGGTGGATAATTATGTAGTGCCCCGCTCCACGAAGGCACTAGATAAACAGAGAGATCGGATTGTTGGCTCTGCAACATAAGACGATTGATCTGGGTGAGTGAACAAAGACTCATTTTATGATTCGCTTGCGCCTAATAAGAATCTGAGTTTTTGAATGAATGTTGTTGCTAATATCAATACGGTAATCATTGAGTATGCTTGTAAGAGATTTCACATGTTGCTATGCTAAGAACAAGAAAAGAGTTAACATGTATTTTAAGAAGAAGAATTGTTGTATGCTAATAAGAAACGATATGATACCTTGTTAAGAAATGAATGTTGCCTTGATCGATAAACTGTTGCAATGTTAAATCAATGAGATGATGCTGCGCTAAGTTAGAGATGTGCCTCGAATGAATGAACTGTTTCCATGCTTAATAAGAAAAGAAAAGAGAATGTTTACACGTCCCTGAATAGAATATGACTATCAAGAGTAGAGTTCATGCTTGTTGATTGCTCAAATAAAGATTGTTCATTGTCCCTTGATTGTTGCTATAAAGATAGAGATGTATAGAGATGGCACATTATGCAAAAGAGATGATACGGCTTGTCCGTATAGAGAAAAGAGTAGAGCTACTGGCTTGGTCATATGAAAGAAGAGAATAGACGGAATATGCATGTTGTCCAATGATCTGTGCATAATAGTGTTTTATTTCATAGAGTTGTATATCCGTATTGGTCCGGGATAACTTGTGCACAAGTATAGATCCTTATGACCGGTTCTTAGACACTCGAACCGCTCGGCCCGGGAGAAGATAGAGTAACACCCTGAAGTAAGAGAGACCTCACGGTGTATAGAGAGAGTGTCCACTAGGGACGGGCTGAACCCAAGAGTCACAGCGGCTAACTATGGGGAATGACCCATGAACCATCATATAGATAGGTGTCGATAAGTGAAGAGCTGAACCCTGAGCCGCAGCTGCTAGCATATGTGTTATCAGTGCAAAACTGAACCTTGGGTCACAGCTGCTGGTCTACACATGTGTTGGTGCAGAGCTGAGCCTTGAGCCACAGCTGCTAATCGATGGCATGCATAAAAAAGTTTTTGTTAAGAGCGAATAATGTAGAGATGAACAGAGAACAATGTTGGTTTTATCATGTTTATGCTAATCCTTGTCTTGTGCAGGGATGGACCGTCGGCTATGGGTAAAAAATCACTGAAAAAGTGATTTATATGTGTCGCTTAAGTTTTTTATATGAATTGCTTGATGAGATTAATCTATTGCAAAGAAATGCTATGTCCCAATAAAAAAAAGATGTGATATCGTGCTTGTAATTGTTCCTAAGAGTGGATTGAACAAGAGTAATGATGTAACTCATGAAATACGCTGTGTACTGCACACGAGATAAATAGTCATCGTGCTTGAATTAAACAGTCCTTTGTATGCTTAAGATGAAATGAATTGTGGCTTTTCAAAGATGTTTTCAAAGAATGTAAACTAACTCTGTATGCATGAAATGAATATAGGTAAAAGTAGCAAGATCATATCACAAGAAATATTTTCTCACTAAATGAACAGTGATCATATCAAATAAATTTAGCGCATTGTTCACAATCACCAGTATGCTAATATACTGACCCACCATCAGTCTACATGCAGGTACAATATGCATTGGGAAGGATAGTCCAAAGCGATAGCCTGAGCCTCATCCTTAGGAGCTAGAAATCAGAAGAGATGCCAAGAGATAGACATATGTTGTAAGAGTTAGTTTTGTATATAAATGGATGTAATGTATGGGAACGGGATCATTGTAATCTGTAAAGTTCTGAGAGAATGTAAATATTTTATCAGAGAGAATCGAGAGCTTGTAATCTGTTCAAATGAAATCAATAAAGAGAATTATTTCTTTTTACCATTGTGTTCAATTCATATATCTACAAAATGTCCGTTGCAGCTTCAATTATCTATAATATGTTCCGCTGCGTATTGTCTTTCTTGTCTATTTTGTCATTGTACAAGTCTTGGCCTTGTGCAAGCACAACTTAGGCTTGCATGGCATCACGCCTAAGCGAGGACGAAAAGACTCTTCGGGAATGGGACGTAACACAGCACAATTATTCTGGTAGCCCAAAACACAGCTTCATAAGTTGCTCTATATACGCAGAAGTCTCGTCGTTATTCGAAGCCAAGTCCACTCGTCGCCTGAAAACACAGAGGTTTCGTCGTCTACAGAAGCACGGTCTACTCGTCACCCCAGAAGCACAACAACACTTAGTCTTCACCAGAGACACAGGAAGCATGGGTCCACCCCAATTGGTTTGTTTAAAGTGCCTCTTGCAAAGAAGAATGAGATGAAATCATGATTGATATCATATCAGATTGATTTAAATCTTAGACGAGGATCAGTTAGACTCCAAATCTATGATGAAATCCCAAGATTTACTCGGCTGTATCCGAGCAAGCAAATCGGCACGTGCCATATGTCACCTCCTTCGGTTATGCTTATAACTACCATAGATCTTGTTTGGGGGGAATCTTGATGTCCACCACGTGTCAGCACCATAAAAGCCCGTACCGTGCAATGACGGCAGATTCTTTCATATCTTATGAACCCTAATGAACATCGCATATGTGCTCGGTTCTCTATAAATAGAAGGAGTTTTCTTCCACTAAAAAATTAATGAAAAGAGAGAGGGAACATTGACAATCAAAAATTTTCAAAGGATCAGCAATCTCTATCCACGAAGAGTCGACCACCCTCATCAACCTATTAACCAAAGAACCAACCAACAAACCATCTTCAAGGGATCTTCTTATCTAAACAGTCTCTTGATCGGTGACCCCAGAGTCCCATCAAAGACGCTAGAGAGCCATAGCAAGGTTGATTCATTGTTAGATCGTCAACGGAGTAAAGGAGCCACTGCAACGCTAGATCTCCACAGTCATACTTTTCCAAAAACCTATTCTCCATGTACATAGAATATCCTATTTAGGACTTCCTTCTTTGTACACGGATATCTTATACGTTCAATACAGCAAAAAGTTCGTTCAACCTTTTGTTACTTCGATCAAAATGGCGAATCTGCTGGAGAATACCTTCTTCTCGAACGAGAAGGCGGTGACGTAATCTAATGACAACTTACTCGAAGTTTCTCAAGACATGCTGGTCATATGCTTCGACCAACAGGCTTTTGAAGATCTCCTCTCTGATGAAATGTCGAACACTTCGAAGCAGTTCGTACAACCGAAGAAGATCGATGTGTATGGAGGCCTAAGGCGGGTGCAGCCAGCAGCACGATTGCGGGAACTCGATCTCAGGACCCCCTCAACGTCAAGGCCACAGAGAAGATCCTGGCTTCTACAGCCTTATCCCTCGCCCGATTCCCGTCCCGGAAAAGCATGGCGAGGAAGATGGTAGTTCCATGGTTGATCTGACGAAGGAACGATGCCAAAGGAAGCGCACACTGGTCCAACCCCTCACGATGGGAGTATTGTCGGTAAGGAGATCTGTCTTCGACAGAATCAATTTTCCTTCAGGTAAACCTTCGGCGGACTCTGAATACTAGTCGCCTGCTGGGGGTAGTAGCAAGAGATCCCAGGTGGCTCGTCCTTCGTACAACAAGCGTGCGACACCAACGGCAGACCAGAGGCCCATATTGACAGTTACACGCGCAGCCGACGGAAAGCTACACAAGACTAGCTTTCGCGCTCCGATGCCTCAACCAGTCGAATCTTCCTTCCACTGGGGTTCACATGTGAGTAAGCTAAACCGAGGGTACGTCCCACGTAGAGGAAGCCACACGAGCAGCGTTCCCGCAGGAGCGACAGGAGGCTTCCTCGCCAGACCCGCTCTGACCGTGCTTACATGCAGCTTCCCTGCATGTACAATAGGAGTGCTACGACAGAAGATCCAACCCTCTCCCAAGCGAAAGAAGAATCTGTGGTGCAAGATGTACCTAAATCAAGGCACTCTTGTACCCAGATTACCATCAACTGTCGTTGTCAGCAGACGGCTGTGCCATAGTTGAGCAGGCGTTCCGTCTTCCTGAGACTCTACTCCACGCCGACCCCACTCCTGAGGCTTAACAGGGGGTCGATGAGCCATACAGAAGAAGAGCCCCGCATCGTCACATGCTACGCGGTGCAGGGTTTCAGAGATTTCACGAAGCCCTCCCAGAATCCTTCCATATCGGTTGCTAAACCGAAGAAGAGGTCAGAGAACAGTAAAACTAAGGTACCCGATGCAGGTGTGTTCCAAGGCACTCGTTCCAGATATGTATTAGGTGCCTTGTCAAAAACTAGGGGTAGCCAGCCTCCTACCATGCACGACAACCCTATGTTCCAATCTGACGAGGTACAATACGACACGGATGTCTCCATTGGCTCAGCCAGTCACCAGACTGGGGGTAGCAACCATACTGAGTCTGAAGAAGATCACAATCATACGATATATCCTCATGACAGTGAGACTCTGGCGCCTGGGCCAGAAAGTGAAGGACTTACGCCTCCCTCGAGTAACCCTCATACTCGATCTGTGTTTATGGCTGATGGCAATGGGGAAGACAACTACGAATCTCTCAGACGTATCGAAGTCCTCGAGACGATGTTAGATACGCTGACGAACACCATAAAGATCCTGTCCTCGGTCATAATCGACCTCAAGAGTAGCATGGCCCCCGCTGCCTCTACACATGTACATGATCCGCCAACCAATAACGAATCCAGCAGGTTGTATACTGCCAATCAGGCAGGACCATCATCGTCTACTCTATCGGCTATAGGCTCCACAATGCCGGCCGAGATATAGTAGGCCATCAAGGAGCTGCATACTCGTCATGATGCCAAGGGGAAGCAAGCAACGCTCCAAAAGATGGGAATCCGACAGCCATACCCTGCCAAGTGGGACAACGTCGTCTATCCTCCCAAATACAATCCATAGACGCTTACACCTTATGAAGGGAAGGGGTCTCCCCGATAATACTTGAGGTACTTTACCTCTGTAACGGGAAATCTGCCAAAGGATGACACCCTCATGTCCAACATATTCATAGGAACCTTGCAGGGGGTAGCCTATGAGTGGTTCTGCAGTCTTTCGGACGACTGTATCTCATTATTTGAAGATTTGATGACTCGGTTCGTAGACCGATACTACGAAGGAGGCATGGATATGACCATGTCGACCCTCATAGAAATTATTCGGAGGGAGAAAGAGCCTGTCCGCGCAAACATTGAGCACTTTCACCAGGCAGCCCTTATATTACCACCTAGCATATCCGAGCCCATGCTTATGGACTCTTGTCACAAGAACATGCTGCCCGCTATAAAATTGTGGCATAGTGCTCCCTGTATGGAGTGGACTACGTCTTTCATTACAGAGGCGGATGCCACACAAAGGAAAGCCAAGGACGCACAGCTCCCGGGGCTACACTTTTTTGTGCCCAAAGACAAGGGGAGACGTCCGTCCAGCAATAACCCTAAAGACGAAAAAGGCAAGGAAGCCATGACCGTCAATATCTCAAAAGGTTCAACAGCTGTGAACTCCAAATCCGTGGAAGCACGGAGGCCGTAGAAGACTTACTTCTTCAATGATGAGGATATGCTGGAGCTCTTTGATATACTAATAAATAGTGGTAAACTGTCCATCCCGGCACCCAGGCATCCTGATAAAGTGGGAAAGGTAGACCATCCCAAGTACTGCCATTATCACCAGTACGTCCATCACTCAACACAGGACTGCTATGTGTTGAAGGGGAAAATTCAGCACCTCATTAATGCCAACGTCATATCGTTAGATTACGAAGAGAAGACCGTCACTGCCAACATGGTTACCCTCCAGATCGGGAGTCTTCCAGCCACAGAAGTGCAAGATGGCGTCGCCCTGATTCAAAAGGCGACGATGGAAGTAGTCAACCTTCTACCAGCATGGGACAATGCTCAAGGGCTGGTCCCGTTCTCCACACCATAAGACGTAGTCATGAGGGTCCATCCGGACCAGGCTTCCGATACGATGAACGAATAATCATTGTGAATCTCTCGAGAAATATTTCATGACCTCGCTTATAAAATATTATCCTAAGATATGTCTACCATGTACTTTATACCTCTGAGTAGTCACCTCCTCCACAATAGCTGTAAGCTGTCATAATCTTTAAAAAATATTTTACGTCCATATTACCTCTGAAGTGTTATTCTACATCGTGTCTACCATGTCCATATTATCTATGAGTAGTCACCCCATTATGATAACCCCAAAGTTTTCATAACTCCCTAAGAAAAAAAGAGAGTCACGTCCATATTACCTCTGAACGATTATTCTAGGAAGAAGGATGCTTGCCATGTCCATATAACCTCTGAGCAACGCCCCTTTTCCCTGACGATTCTCCACAATCGTCATCTATAGAACCCCTCATATCCATATTACCTTTTAGTCGTTCTATACCCCAGAAGAGTCTATCCTTACCACGTCCATATCACCTCTGAGTAAGAAAAGTATCTCTAGAAAAAACTGTAGGAACCCTAGAGGGGGGGTGAATAGGGTCAAGCTAACTAATCAAACACTTAGCACAAGCTAATGGGCAATTTAAAAAAAATATAAGTACAAGAGAAGAAGCAAAACAATATCGACACCCGATGTATCCTGGTATCCTCCCTAGAGGCAATCCAGTCCCGGAACCCTCTCCGGATTTAATCCACTATTTGAGCAAATAGTTACACACGAGTTTGGATCTGAAGAACTCACCAACTTCTTATACGAGAGCTTTAGTCTGAAGGCCTCTCTGACTTCAACCGAGATTTTGGATACAAAGACTCTCCAACTTCAATCGAGAGTTTGGATACGAAGACTCTCCAACTTTAACCTTTCACAATAGGTTTTGATCTCCTTATACAATAAGATGAAGATCTTACTTTTTAACTCAATAACTCTAACACAATTTGTGGATAGCAAATGAAAGCTTTGTAGAGTTGTTTGTGGATAGGCTTTGGCGGTTTAGAAATTTTTAGGCTCCAAGCATCAACCTTGAATGAAGGGGTTCAAGGCTATTTATAACCAAAGCATTGAAAAGAGCTCAAGGTAACTTTTCAGTCCGCGAACCGGCATACCAGCGGTATACCGGTCTGGAATGTAACGGCTAGAAATATAGCCGTTGGGATCATTAATTGCTCGAATTTTTGACCGTTGGAATTTCAACGTTACTAAACCGGAATACCGTCGGTATGAACCGGTATGCCGTCGGTATGCCGATTTTGTAGGCAGAAACTTTCTGTGAACAAAATCGGTATACCGTCGGTATAGACCGGTATACCGTCGGTATGCCAGTTTTTATCGAAAAATGATCCTGGGCTAATTTCTACCCTAGCTTTCGATTTTACCATCCATTTTTTGTGTTTACAATTATTTCTAAGACTCATTACAGACTCCAGAAATACTGTAGCAGGTGCAGGCTTCTTTAGAGTCTTGAAATGATGATGGCGTAGCTTCTTTCCTTGATAGATGTTGGCTTTTTTCCTTGGCGGCAGCGGAACCCACGAGTGCGTGGCTCCGGAGATGTCATCGGGTGGTTCAGAGAAATCTTGTGGGATCCGTCATCTTTGGCCCACCATGATTTCTTCAATGCATATGTCCACATTGATCTTGCTTATTGCTTTTTTGCATGTACATGTTACACGAACAAAGCAATATACATAGTAGCAAGTATGATAAGTTTAATGCACATTAGGACAATGCTGAGTTTAAGTATAAGTGCTAAGGTGATAGCATAATTGTTAGTGATATCATAATGATTAAAATTAACTGAATAACCAAAATCAAAAATATAATTTTGATTTTGGCAACCCGATTAAATTTAAGATAGATAAGCTCATATCACTAATATGTAAACCAATAGGCACATATCACCAAAGGTATAAGTATAAGTAGAAATGCTATAGCGATAATATGAAGATTAGTGATAAAAAAATGCTAAACTTAACATATTAACCATATTCAAAAACATGATACAATCATTGGGCCAACAAAAACTCTCGTATTTGCCATGTCCACATAACCTCTGAGCAAACACCATGTCCCCAGGGGAATTACCCCCCTGAGGGAATTCTCACCCCTGTACAGGATCCACACCGTGAAGAGCGACAAAACGAAAATGGAAAATAGAAACTCCAGATACAAAGAAGGCAATGTTTTCTTTTACAAAATACGCATATGATCCCTCACAAGTTGAAGGACAAAAAGAAGCAAGAAATCAGATGAGCCCGCCGCTGTGCGATTCATGTGCGGGCCCTTCTGTCGGCCTCCTAGCGTCTGGCAGTCTCATCTCCGACAGGGGTCCAAGCCTGATGTGCAAGAGCCAATTCGGCCTGATGGGTGCCGATGTCCGTCCTCTCTTGAGTCAGAGCCTCCGAACGTTGGTAAAGGACTTCTCCCTGGTCATCTGATTCCTTTAGGTCACCCTCAGCAAGGGCCAGGGCATCCTTCAGCTTCCGGATCTATTTACGAAGGTCTGTGAAGTGCTCCTCCATGGTTGTACGATGACGGACTCGAGCCCCTTCGGTATCGGCCAGCTCGATAATCTTTGATTTGACTTCCACAAGTTGATCAAAAAAAGCTTTGCGCATCTTCTCTTGGCGGGATTCTTTACAGGCTATCTTCTCTAGTTCTGCCGCGGCTAAGGTCGACAGATTATCATCAAAGCCCTGAAGTTCCAAAGTAATGGCATACAAATCAGCCAGCAGACCTCTCGCAATTATGACTTGATCCTCGTACACCGGATAATTGCACAAAATCTTCAATTGACCTTCGACTAAGTCCCAGATCCACTCGATCAGCGACTGGCCGCATGAGGCGCTCTCCATGCCGCGAGTCAAAGCATGACAGATGGCCTCCAACAGAAGCTGGGTACAGTACTCCTTGTCAGCAGGACTCACTGAAGTCACTGGAGAAGCTACAACCCAAGGACCAGGAGCGAAAGTAAGGACCAAATGTTGCTTCTGTATCATGATAGACGCAGAAGGAGTTGACGATGAGACGCTCGATGGTTTGGAAGGCTCGACCGTCTTCACAGCCCCCTTTACCGTCGAGATCGGCCCTGCAGCAATTCCTTGGGCCGTGGCTTCGAAGGTCTTATTGTCAGTCGTCTGCCTGACGGTCAGAGCATCAGCTCCAGCACCGATCCGTACGGAGAAAAAACCTTCGACTGGTACCACCATGGCCATAATTTCTTTCACAGCTGGTCCCTCTCCGACCAATGGAAAAGACGAATCTGATAGGTCAAAAAGCTCTCTTGAACAATAATCAAAGGGGAAGGAAGAGGAATCTCTTCCGAAGTAGAGCAAGCAACGATAGCATCTCCCTCATCCGTCCCCAAGTGTCGGGGTGCTGTAGAAGCGGGTTCTTCAGGAAATTCCTACGCTGACCAAGAAGGTCCCACATGTTCAAGCCACTCAATTATAAGATGCGAAAAAGACAGAGGAGTTCGAAGAATAAGAGGACTTACTCCAGAGGGAGACCCAGCCTAGCAAGCCGTTGTACCCTTTGTAGGTGCAGGAGTCATTTTGGCTCTTTTCGTAGGAGGAAAACTCCTCCAGGCAAAGTCGGACACCCTCGTAAGCTACTAAGAGCTCGTCCCTCCTCTCTCTCCTTTGTAGACTAGCTAGAACCATCTTTTGCTTTACTCTCGGAGGGCGTCGTTCCTGATTGAAACAGAAAAAGTGAAGGACGGGTTTCAAACTTCGTCCCTTCAAGCAGACATCATTGACGATCATACTCCGGCAGGTAGGTGTTGTATACATACAGTAGAGGTGGGCAGCTCAGTATAGAAGACTCCTATCTTCTTGTAAAGGAGGGATGGTAAATATTGCCTCAGTACGACTTGCATTATAATAATACCAACCCCAAGCACCATCTAAGAGACTACCTTCATGCCCAAGATAGAGATTCAGATTACCCACCATCGCCTGGCTATAGCCAAATTGGAGAGCAAAATGACTAGATAAATAGGGCTCTAAGAACACCTGGTTCTGATTCTTATACACTAGGTAAGAAGGACGGATGGACTGCAACCAGAAGAATGCCCCAGCAGTCATGTTCTCGTCCACTAACTTCTCCTCTGAATGGAAGCCATGGAAGGAGGGCGGGACCCAGTAGATGGCATATTTGTCTAACCGGGCCAGCATCAACCAATAGGTAGAAAGATCCCGAGGAACCCACTCCGCGCACTCGTAATTATGCAGAGTTGCATCCTCCGGCTCATATCCTAAAACTGTGTCGGGCTTCATCAGACCAGGACGATGAAGAGCCAACCAACCCATCAGATAGTGGTAGGGAAGCTCAACTGGCGGGAAGTCCTCTCCACTCCCTTCACAATCAAGAATCTTCTGGGAAATTTCCCTTAAGCCGCACAGTAGATTGCACACCATCGTCGATAACAACAACAACGATTGCTTAAAGGCCACATATTGGGCAGGATCAGATCCTGGCTAATCCGACCAGCTGGACCAAAGCCCCCTAGCACTATGACCATCCGCAGCCATACCATCAAGAAGGCCGCCAAGGTCGCTTTCGGGCTCACCGGGACCAAATTCTGGCTGAAGAAGCTGTGAATATTAGAAGTGGGATCACCCCCGGCATCAACAGATGGAGCCGACACCCCAGTGGCACTCATCATTTCATCTACCTCGTCGATAGTATACGCTAGGTGCGAGATATAGTAAGGCATCCCCGACGTCGAGTGAGTCCGAATAAAAATATAATTGACCCAAGCTTGGATCTGGGGCAGGTTATGTGCCTGATCTTGATATTTACATATATGATAATAATAGAATAGCTCCTTGTATACATTCATCATAGCAGGATGCTTAGTCTCCAAAGATAGGAACTCTTTCTTACAGAGAGTATACTCCTCATAAAGCTGATCTCCCTATGGTAGCTTGGATAGTACGCGTATCTTGTGAAGAGATAAACCCAACTCCCCGTAGGGAGTAAAGAACGTCCCCGTATGATGATTGAACATCTCCAGCAGGGCGAGGAAAAGAGCACGGTTGACAGTGATGCCATACACAGAGGCTCTAACACAGCGATAAATACCCGCTTCCTTCAAGTCTTCCTTGAACTTGCTTATTGCCCAGTGGGACAAGGCCTTTCACTCCAATTTAGGATGAATCCAGCCATCCACATGAAAGTCACCGTTCGGGTATGTACACAGGCAAATAATAGCATATTAGCAAAAAGAGAAGCATGATAGGGGTACGTCTCAGCAGCAAATTCCTCAGATACATGACTGGGGAGCAGGATACGTAACGTAGTAGGCAAACCCACAGGCACATGTCAGAACAAATTTCTTCCTCAAGCAGGTTCTGGCAGTCGAGTGTCAGATCCCAGTATATGTTGCGTATTTCAGATGGACAGAAAAAAGCAGAAAGTGGAAGATGACGAGAAGCGGAAGGCACGAACAAAGGAGTGCCACCGGCATTGTCAAAATACCATTCTTCGATGATGTCTAAATATGTCGTGTTCTCGAATACCAATTTATCGCCAAACAAGGAACGAGGTTTCAGCATTTTGGCAGTATTACGAGTATCCGACAACCGGCCTCGATCTATTATGTGACAGAGATAGGTAAGGCCTTGCTTCCTAATCATGGCTAGATGAATTCTTGAATGACCTGAAGTGAGTCACTAAGCAGAAGAATGGGCAAGTGTCTCTTTGGCACCACTGCCTTCGGTGCCTACAATTAAAGCCAAAAGGAAGTCCCTGGGAAAGCTGAAGGTACAGGGTTTGCATAAAAGATGCCAGAAGGACGAGAAGTTGGGCAATGAAAGTCTGTATGCCTTCAAAAGCAACATCAACAAGATGAAAATGCCAAATGCCGCTTCAAGACCATATCGAAAAAAGCACGCCATTTATGGTAAAAATTAAGAAATGAAGTCAGATGCTTACCGACAACAAGAGGCCGTACTTCTTCCTTAATGAAGAGTTTCTCGACAGCAACATCCTCAGAAGCCAACTGTTTGCCTCGAGTCGGATGACTGCTCGTCCCCTCCTTGCTAGTTTGCTCCAGGATAGAGACCTCAGATGGCCTCGCTGACTCCATGGCTGATCGAGGAGGACCGATTATGCCACTATAGGTTCTCGGAGAGCCAGCTACAGGTATTTTTAGGGTTTCAGATCTATTGGGGGCCACAACGAAGAGCTAAGGTTTTAAAGAAAGTATAACACCCAGTTTTTTTAAAATGAAGGTAATTTTGAAATTTTGTGTTTTTAATTATTTCATTATGACATTTAAATAATAATATGATTTTTGGTGATTTTTAATCATTTTAAAACTATTTAAAATCATGACTTGTGATTCGGTATTTTGCTAGTGTAACCCTAGAGATAGTTTGACCTAAAGCCTAGCCATAGTGATTAGGGTATTTCATTTATTATTTTTAGCTTGAGGGTATTTTGGTTATTTTGAATTAATTGAATGTAATATATATTTAATTGGAATTTAATATAATTAATGGGATGTTGTGATTTTAATATCATTTAATTGATTGCCTTGTGTTGTGTTTAGCCTAACCTAGATTTGACTTAACTTAGATTATTCCTAGTCAGTCATGGTTAGAGTAAGTTAGATTTGGGATTGGTCATGGTTAGCCATGGCTAGTCATGATTTGTGATTTTGGCTAGTCATTAGTCATATTGCTTAGTTAAGACTAGTGATAGGCTACCTAGGTTTCATCTAGCCATTGATTTGTCTGGGTTGAGGGAGAATCCTTGGATCAACCCTAGCCCTAGATTTTAGGGCAGCCATCATTGGGATTCCCCCTATTTAATCCCTCCTAAAAATCCTTGCCTCATTTATTTATTTTTTTATTTCCCAAGAACAAGGTGAGCTCCAACTTTATTCATTCATAACTTCTCCATTTCTCATCCTTTTTCAACCAAATTTCTTGCATTATAACCTAACCATCACCCTCTTGCTGTCAATGGAGGTAGAGGACTGTCTTGGGGAACTAATAGTGCTTAGGCTACAGTAGAAGAGGACTGTTCATTTCAGTTTTTGAGCTAGGAGAAACCATTGGTAATCTCTCAAACCCTATCTAAACTATTGATTTATCATCATAGATGTATAGACCTAGGTCCCCCTAGCTTTGGGTAGGATTTGAACCCAACATGTGTCGGATACGTGTCCGTATCGGATACGTATCATTGTGAGTTTGTTAGTGTTCGACGAAATGCCACAGTGGGCATTTCGATCGATTTTTCAGGAAGTAATTGAATAGAAAATTAGTTCTTCATATTGGATATGTGATTTTACATGACTGAGGTGACTTCGAGCCGTGTCCGAGTCGTACTGAACTCGTGGACAAAGTCCCGCGCACGGCCAGGGCTTCCCCTGCTGCTCGCGGCCTCGTGCTTAGTACATAGAATACGTGGCGGGCCGTGCTTGGACTGAGAGGAGGGGACAGTGTCTGCGAACTGTCCTCTAAGCCTCGTGTCCAACGGAGTCGTGTCGGACACGTGAAGTCATGCGTACTGGTCACACACGCGCGCGCGTTCCGTCATATTCGCGTTCTGATACGCGAGTCGTGTCGTGTTGGGTCCTATGTGTAGATTGACATGTGGGCTACACGTGGGCATGACCACGAGACCCCACGTGTCTTGTGTCGTGTCCTACAGACACGTGTACGTGTGCACGACACTGTGCAACACTGGGTGCACCCCATGTGTTTGTATCGTGTTAGACACGCTTTTGTCGTATTTCCTGGACACGTGAGGACACACAAGACACGTGTACACATGCTATGTTAATTATAAATCATTATTTGTGATTATTATGATTAATTTTAGGTTCGATTCATCGAATTCCAATATAGGCTGATACCCGACAGTTCACTGTTTAGCTGAGCTGTTTTGTTCCTAAGTTTGCTTTCAATTCTGTTTTTGTGTTGCATTAATGATTTAATTAGATCAGTCATTGTAACCTCCGTTAATTGATTTCTTAAATTCTTCTTTTATTTTATTTTATTTTGTATTTTTCAAAACTCCGAATTTTCTGAATCTCGAAAAACTTACAAATTCTAATTTTTGGGAAAAAACAAATTTGACCGTGATTGCTATCAGTCCTTGTTGGCTTTTGTTTACTATTTTAAGTGAATTATCCTATTAGAATTTTTTTGCCATTTTCCTTGAATGAATAAGTTATGAATATTTTAATTTAATTAAAAGAAAATAACCTATTTAACAAATTCATATTTTTTCGATATTTTCGAAATTGATTTTCCTTATAGTTATTTACAAATTTTTCTATTGAAATTTCTAATTTAAATTTGCTAGCGATGTACTGGCACTAATTAACTAATTAATGTACTAACTAGCAACATGTTAGCAGTTAGTAGTTAGTATGTTAGTTTCCACTATTTATTCCTAATTTCTATTACATATACATTTTTAGGGTTTTCACCCCACTCCCCTATAAGTAGCACATTTCCCAAGACCCACACACAAATCCCCAAACCTAGAATTTCTAGCAGCCCCCATTTTTCTCTGTCCCAATCAAAACCAAAACCACCTCCAGGCCATTCTCGGCCGACCACCACCTCTGCCACCATCCATCATCGCCAACGGCCACCCCGACAACCACCTCCAGGCCATTCTCGGCCGACCACCACCTCTGCCACCATCCATCATCGCCAACGGCCACCCCGATAACCACCTCCGCCACCCTGTGGTCAACCCTCCACCGCCACCAGAACAGGCCACCTCCGGCCATCCCCTGGCCATCACAACCGACCACCACCGCTGGCATTCTCCGGCCAACCTCCAGCCTCTAACACCACCGCCACCACCACTGATAAACACCACCACCACCAAATCATCTTAGAGAAAGAGAGGGAGAGAGAACCTAGCCACCCGCCGGAGACCGACCTCCAGATCCGTGCCGGAACGCCGCCCTGGCCGAGCTCGCGCCGCCGCGCGAGCTCTTCGACCGCCGCACCTGGCCGTTTCGAGTCCGACCTCCGCCCTGCCAGCGCCACCCTGACGCCTTCCTCCGTCGGCTGCTCCCGCCGGAACCATCCGTCGACCGCCTGCTGTGAGTCCCATCCGCCGAGCCCCTCTCTCCATTCTTTCTATTTTCTGTGATTTGGGGATGGAACCCCCCCTTCTGTAGCTTATATAATAGTATTGATATTAATATATAGTTATATAATACTATATAAAATAGTTTATGTATTAATTGTATGTATATAGTTATGTATTAATATATATTGTATACATATAGTTTACGTATTAATATATATTGTATATATATTAGTTATGGATTAATATATAATGGTATGTATATTAGTTTATATATATATATATATATATATATATATTATATAATAGTGGAAATAAATTGGTATTTATTGTTATTTTATTAGTATTATTATTAAAAGTATTATTTGTAATATTGTTACTAGTATTATTAATATTTTGATTAAATTATTAATTTATAGTTAGAAATTATTAGTTAAATAGTTTTAGTTATTGGTTTAGAGTTTATTAATTAGGATATTAAATTAATTTGCTATTAATATAAATATTGAGATACTTATGTGTAAAGTATATAATTTGGTCTCATTATTATTTTATTGGTATTATTGTATTAACGTAATTACTTACTTGGAAAATTATATAAATATATAATAATATTTCTAAAAATATTAATAGTAAGTTTTGACCTGAATTATTATTATAGTATTTTTATCTACTTAATGTGAATGTTTCTTGGTACAAAAATATATTTATTGGACTACTAGTTTTTAATTGTCAACTATTATCTGAATGTGGCATACTTGTGATATATATATTAACCTTACAAATAATTTCCATAATTTCTTATATATATTTAGTTATATATATTTTATTCATAATCGCGACTATTTAAGTCATTTGGTATTTCTTGATTTGATTATCGTTCCAAACCCTGATTTTAGACTTGTATATACCAAACTAGGCTATTTGGTCTATTCTGGACTCATTGGGACTGCCCGTGTCGTCGTCTGGGACCCTCTATGGAGCTTAGCATGGTACCTACCTCGTGTCGACACGTTCGTGTCGCGCACGTCGACTCCAACCAATCGAGGCGAGTACATTCTCTGATCTTTTCATACTTATCTGGATTATATTCTTGCTCTAGATTACACTACTTGATGCTGACACATATCTTCATGGATTAGTACTATATGGATCCTTTCCTGAGATGTTTTCCCTCTACGGGTGTATCGGGTATTTCATATTCATGTACTTTATCATGTGCATCAGGTACTCCTTGTACTCGTACTAGTTCATGTATTTACATGTTCTCATGTACTTTATGTGCTTCATGTGCTTCATGTGCTATTATGTGCCTCATGTACTACTCATTACATGAGTTCACGTATCTTTAGCTGTATTCACATGCCTATAACGTAACTTGAATGGATCCTTGTGTATTGATTGGGGCGGGGTGAGTAGAATTGGTTATGTGAACACTATCCCTAGTAGGTATTCATGTGCTTCTTAGTTGTATTCATGTGCTCCTTAGTTGTATTCATGTGTTCCTAAGCCATTTACATAAACATATTGTACTCTAAATCACGTAACCACTTACAATCTCTACTATCATGTACTTACTTTTAGTTACAAAATATCTCCTGTTTACTCGTACTTTCTTTTCAGCACTTCCTGTATTTTATACTATTTCATGATTTATACTCCTAACCTGCTATGAACTGTTTGAAAGATATGTGCTCGTTCTCGTCCTGACTGGATCTGTTGAAAATTTTACAGATAGCTTAGAGGTTGCCTGCTAGCCTAGAGGAGACATAGTAGAGGTTGCATAGATAGCTAGGGTTTGCTTATAGTTTATTTTCAGTTGTCTTGTGTTGTATTTATGGATTTACTATTTTTGAGCCTTGAGATGTATTTCTGGGTTGTGTATCTTAGACACTTAGACTTCTATCTGCTGTATCCCTTTTGGATTTCATGTTTTATCTATCTTCCATTATACTCTACCTTAGATGTGATTGAGTTTACATTCTGCTATGTCACCCCCACTCGGGGAGTATAAACTGCTTAGCCTTATACTGTTAGATGCATGAGACCTAGGACAACGTTCTACCGCCGACACTGCGGCGTAGGCTGGACGTACCCACGTCTCGTGCCCTAACTCTAGGGTGCGGGTCGTGACACGTTTTTAGTGGTGGCCCATGCAGGTCGAGTTTGTGTAGTGGTATTCGAACTAGAGTACCACTGCAGCCTGCAGTAGGATTAGGATATTTTCTTGAAGGTACTCAATCACAGTTAGGATCCCTAGAGAGATTCCTGGGACGACCCTTGAGAATCTTATTTTAACTTCGATTTGAAAACTTTTTTTGATTTGATTTATCTATATTTTTTGTTGTTGAATTTGATTTTGATGGATTATTATTGAATTTGAGTTGTATTTATATGATTTGATGGATTTTGTTTATTTTTGAATCTTGATGTTCGTTGGTAAATTTGATTTTGAGTATCCATTGTTGATTTAATTTAATTTTTGCCAAGATAAAATTATATAGGCTAGGTCATCTAAGTTTCGGAATCTAGTCTTCTATAGTCACATTAGCCAGCATGGTGAGGACATATAGTCTGATTTTGGATATATTTCTCGGGTGTGGAAATTTAAGATTTTTGAAGCCAAGCTAGCGGCATCGCGAAAATATTAAATACCACGATTCTAGAGGTATGTGCCTTAGTCGAGGACTCTGTGATTATCGTAGCCTTGCTTACTAGTATGACGAGGATTTAGAGTACCATGATTTTGGATAGACGTATATGATTATCAATTGTACCTTAAAAACTTTTGAACATGTTTTCTCTACTTTTGTTCAGTCTTTCAGAAAAAGAATTATTGGTTGTTTTTGTTTTGCTTCTCATTATTTAACTTAGGAGTAGGAGTAGGAGTAGCTTTAGCTGTTATTATAAATCTTTGTGTAACTTTTGCTATGAATTTCTTCAAAATACAAAGAATCAATGATTTTTGCTAGACCTTATTTTGGATTTGATATTATAGTTCTGGTTTCAAAATGGTTCCTTCTTTTAAACAAATAAGCAGAACATATTCTATTATCATTTCTCTTCATGCCAATATTTTATTACCATCATCCTTGTCTTATATAACTGTCCTGATTACATCAATTTTCTGTCTCGTATCTAATTCTGTCAGCTATGCCTTGAAACCCTTGAATCTTCATATCATTTTACCTGAGAAATGTTGAGGAAGTGACGTAAATCATCTAGTTCGAAATGACGTAGTTGGTTATCATAGGATGATTTTGTAGGAATCAGAATGTTGGATGTCAAATATGAAAAAATTGAAATGGAGATGTGGTAAAGGTTTAAAATGAAATCGAGGGATAAATGTTATCAATTTAGAAACAATCACAGAAAGTTGGTTATGAATAATTCAGGGATGTATTTCAAAACTAATGAAGATATTCAAGGTCAACCTAGTTTTGAAAACTTAGAAAATCTTGGTTATTGATTCTGGGGAAACTTTTACTCTGAGGCTATATAGAAATTTAGAAATAAAAAAGAGAATTTAATTTTATTCGATGATCTTGCAAAATTGAACTAGATATTGTAAGGGGGTGACTAGAGACAGAGAGAACACAAAGATTTTAAGTTATAGAAATTATTTTAGATGATTAAAAAAATTATCATAGAATTCAAAAAGGATAATATTGAAGGTGAACGTTGAAGAAATACGAAGGTTGAATTATAAATAAAAATAAATTTTGTATGACATAGTGGTATTATAGTTGAGTAAATACGAGACTTGATTTAAAATAAGTACAAGGATTCATAAATTGGATTTAGAGATTTCGGATCTAATTTAGGACGAGGTAAAAATTTGATTAAATGAATACTTGTTGATTCCTAAATAAGTGAGGGTATGTTTCATGGGAAATGTTTTAGAAATTTGGAATTTAGCCTATGGTGATCATGGCAAGGTCAAATCTTATGACGGAAGGATAAAATTTTGATGGTAGTCATATAACGGTTGATTTTTTATATTGAGGTTTGTGAGAAAAATATGATTGGCAAATGATAAACTTGATGGTATTAGAGAGAGATGATTAACTTGACTTCTTATGAAATCTTTCCTTGTTCCCTAAAAGGTTTTCAATATCATTGAATCCTAGCTCCCTTAATCACGACCAATCGAATTTGATCATCTTTTCTTATCATATTAATATCTTGGGTTGTACTCAATTGAATTAAATTTAATTATGACCTGGATCTCCATTCTTGTATGCTCGTACTCAGACTTCGATGAACCTGTCCTCCATATTACCCAAATCTTGGTTTCCAAAATTGATCAACTTAGATCGTATTGCGACTAAAATTTCTTAATATTATTGTGATTGGATTGCAATGCTATTAACATTCGTTCCTTAAACTTTTGATTTTGATTTTCCTTGAATAGTACCCTTTATCGTACCAGTAGTCTTGACCCTTGACCGTACTCAATTTATTTGAATTCCATCGCGACCTGGATCTCTATCATTTGTTGCTCGTGCTCAAAAATCTCGATTTCAAAAAATTTTGAACCTAAATTCAAATATTGATTAGCTTATTCTTCATCGTGTCAATATTTTAATTTTGATCGTAATCGAACTTCGATACCAATAACACTTTTGCCAAAACTCTGATTTATTCTTGAAACGACTAAATTCTGTTCCAATTCCGATTTATCTTCATACTATCCTTGATTATACCGAATTTCATGTTTGATCGTGTCTAGGCTACTATGATACTCTTTATCATATTTAAATACTATTTGACCAAGATTAGACTGACCTTATCTTGATCGTGTCAAATTTCGATTATTATCATGTTTGGATTTTTGCACTCGTGCCTAAAATATTTTCTGACCATGATTTGATTTTCTAATATCATCTGAAATTCTCATGATTGTTCGTGCCTAAATGACCTGGCATGACTAGACGACTATGAAATCCATGGTCGTGATTCTTAAGATCATGACTATACGTACCAATTTTGCCTCTGGATCGTGCTTAAAATTTTGTCCTTGATCGCGACTACCCGATTTGATTACTATAAAATTTAGTGATCATATCCGAAATAATTTTTCCTTCGTGCCTAAAATTCGATCCTCTAGTCACCGTGCTGCTATTTCCTTCCTATTTCATGACAAGGTTTTGATTTTGTCACTCTGCATATGTCATGCCTAAGTAATTTTAGTCATTCCAAGGTTTTAAGCCTCGATTTGGTTCGTGATAAAGTGGTTTGATCCTTAGTCATTGATCGTGCCAAACGTTTCATTATTCCTAGCGATGACCAATCGCACCATTTTTCGTATTGATCGTGCCTTTACAACCTTGATTCTGAAATCATGATGTTATCGCCATTCATAACTAAGCATGGATCTTGATCGTGCTTATGCAACCTAGAGTCTGATTTCATCAAATCTAACTACCGATCGTTCTATACTCGAATTTCGTTCTCCATTCGTTCCCTTAGCCGTGATTAAGATTATGACTAAATAACCTGAAATTATTCCTGATTTGTGCCTAAACGATGTTAATCATACTATAATTCTATCGTTTTAAATCCATAGTCGTGCCCAAACAATTTCAAGTTGATTATCTTGATCGTGCCAACTCGTCGTTCTTTGATCGTGTCTGCCATACTGCCTAAAATTTCTATCATGTTTTAACCCCCTTGCCAAGCTTTAATTTCGAGGACAAAATTTTTTTAAGGAGGATAGATTTGTAAACTCCGTTAATTGATTTCTTAAATTCTTCTTTTAATTTATTTTATTTTGTATTTTTCAAAACTTCAAATTTTTTGAATCTCGAAAAATGTGCAAATTCTATTTTTTAGGAAAAACAAATTTGACCGTGATTGCTATCGGTCCTTGTTGGCTTTGGTTTACTATTTTAAGCGAATTATCCTATTGGAATTTTCCTGCCATTTTCCTTGAATCAATAAGTTATGAATATTTTAATTCAATTAAAAGAAAATAACCTATTTAACAAATTCATATTTTTCCGATATTTTCGAAATTGATTTTCCTTATAGTTATTTACAAATTTGCTATTGAAATTTCTAATTTAATTTAGCTAGCGATGTACTGGCACTAATTAACTAATTAATGTACTAACTGGCAATATGTTAGCAGTTAATAGTTAGTATGTTAGTTTCCACTATTTATTCCTAATTTCTATTACATATACATTTTTAGGGTTTTCTCCCCAATCCCCTATAAGTAGCACATTTCCCAAGACCCACACACAAATTCCCAAACCTAGAATTTCTAGCAGCCCCCATTTTTTCCTGTCCCAATCAAAACCAAAACCACCTCCAGGCCATTCTCGGCCGACCACCACCTCTGCCACCATCCATCATCGCCAACGGCCACCCCGACAACCACCTCCAGGCCATTCTCGGCCGACCACCACCTCTGCCACCATCCATCATCGCCAACGGCCATCCCCGATAACCACCTCCGCCACCCTGTGGCCAACCCTCCACCGCCACCAGAAAAGGCCACCTCCGGCCATCTCCTGGCCATCACAACCGACCACCACCGCTGGCATTCTTCGGCCAACCTCCAGCCTCTAACACCACCGCCACGACCACCGATAAACACCAACACCACCAAATCATCTTAGAGAGAGAGAGAAAGAGAGAACCTGCCCATCCGCCGAAGCTCGACCTCCAGATCTGTGCCGGAACGCCGCCCTGGCCGAGCTCGTGTCGTCGCGCGAGCTCTTTGTCTGTCGCACCTGGCCGTTTCGAGTCCGGCCTCCGCCCTGCCAGCGCCACCCTGACGCCTTCCTCCGCCGGCTGCTCCCGCCGGAACCATCCGTCGATCGCCTGCTGTGAGTCCCATCCGTCGAGCCCCTCTCTCCATTCTTTCTGTCTTCTATGATTTGGGGATGGAACCCCCCCCCCTTCTGTAGCTTATATAATAGTATTGATATTAATATATAGTTATATAATAGTATATAAATAGTTTATGTATTAATTGTATGTATATAGTTATGTATTAATATATATTGTATATATATATAGTTTATGTATTAATATATATTGTATATATATTAGTTATGGATTAATATATAATGGTATGTATATTAGTTTATATATATATATTGTATAATAGTGGAAATAAATTGGTATTTATTGTTATTTTATTAGAATTATTTTTAAAAGTATTATTTGTAATATTGTTACTAGTATTATTAATATTTTGATTAAATAATTAATTTATAGTTAGAAATTATTAGTTAAATAGTTGTAGTTATTGGTTTAGAGTTTATTAATTAGGATATTAAATTAATTTGCTATTAATATAAATATTGAGATACTTATGTGTAAAGTATATAATTTGGTCTCATTATTATTTTATTGGTATTATTATATTAACGTAATTACTTACTTGGAAAATTATATAAATATATAATAATATTTCTAAAAATATTAATAGTAAGTTTTGACCTGAATTATTATTATAGTATTTTTATCTACTTAATGTGAGTGTTTCTTGGTACAAAAATGTATTTATTGGACTACTAGTTTTCAATTGTCAACTATTATCTGAATGTGGCATACTTGTGATATATATATTAACCTTACAAATAATTTCCATAATTTCTTATATATATTTAGTTATATATATTTTATTCATAATCGCGACTATTTAAGTCATTTGGTATTTCTTGATTTGATTATCGTTCCAAACCCTGATTTTAGACTTGTATATACCAAACTAGGCTATTTGGTCTATTCTGGACTCATTGGGACTGCCCGTGTCGTCGTCTGGGACCCTCTATGGAGCTTAGCATGGTACCTACCTCGTGTCGACACGTTCATATCGCACACGTCGACTCCAACCAATCGAGGCGAGTATATTCTCTGATCTTTTCATACTTATCTGGATTATATTCTTGCTCTAGATTCCTCTACTTGATGCTGACACGTATCTTCACGGATTAGTACTATATGGATCCTTTCCTGAGATGTTATCCCTTTACGTGTGTATCGGGTATTTCATGTTCATGTACTTTATCATGTGCATCAGGTACTCCTCGTACTCGTACTAGTTCATGTATTTACATGTTCTCATGTGCTTCATGTGCTTTATGTGCTATCATGTGCCTCATATACTACTCATTACATGAGTTCACGTATCTTTAGCTGCATTCACGTACCTATAACGTAACTTGAATGTATCCTTGTGTATTGATTGGGGCGGGGTGAGTAGAATTGGTTATGTGAACACTATCCCCAGTAGGTATTCATGTGCTTCTTAGTTGTATTCATGTGCTCCTTAGTTGTATTCGTGTGCTCCTAAGCCATTTACATAACCATATTGTACTCTAAATCACGTAGCCACTTACAGTCTCTACTATCATGTATTTACTTTCAGTTATAAAATATCTCCTGTTTACTCGTACTTTCTTTTCAGCACTTCTTATATTTTACTCTATTGCATGATTTATACTCCTAACCTGCTATGAACTGTTTGAGAGATATGTGCTCGTTCCCGTCCTGACTGGACCTGTTGAAAATTTTACAGATAGCTTGGAGGTTGCTTGCTAGCCTAGAGGAGACACAGTAGAGGTTGCATAGTTAGCTAGGGTTTGCTTATAGTTTATTTTCAGTTGTCTTGAGTTGTATTTATGGATTTACTATATTTGAGCCTTGAGATGTATTTCTGGGATGTGTATCTTAGACACTTAGACTTCTATCTGCTGTATCTCTTTTGGATTTCATATTTTATCTATCTTCCATTATACTCTACCTTAGATGTGATTGAGTTTACATTCTGCTATGTCACCCCCACTCGGGCAGTATAAACTGCTTAGCCTTATACTGTTAGATGCATGAGACCTAGGACAGCGTTCTACCGCCGACACTGCGGCGTAGGCTGGACGTACCTACGTCTCGCGCCCTAACTCTAGGGTGCAGGTTGTGGCACTCACACCGGTGTAATGGATCACTGCAATGTTGTTTATCGATTGATGTTAGTTCTTTTTGATTCGAACTTGGTTTTGGGATGGTTGAGCTGAAATATATGCATTCACTGATTTCAATCCTGAGTTGATTCCATTTTCTGAAAATTGATTGAATGTTAAATTGTCATGTTAATTCCTATATATCATGTTCGTTCACTGTTAGTTAAATCTGGAATTGATTCCCTTTTAAAACTATTTGAATGTTAAATTGACACACTGAATTTGTTTCCATATTCCTGAGAATGTTAACTGAACACACTGTCTTGTTAACCTGTTTTGACATACATTCTCTATTTGATTTCTGATAGTTACACACACAACCTAGTAAGCTGTCACCAGAGAACACTACAACCCCCTATCTTGAACTGTCAACTGAGAATATGATGCCTCACCATGGGACACACACCCATATGCACTGATTTAGGAAACCAGTTTTGATTCACATTTCCACCAGAGATTTATTTCAATTCTTGTAAACTGAGAGCTAATATTCACTCATATGCACATAAAAATTGGTTTTTATGTAGATTGATTTCCTGAGAATGGACATTCATACTGTTTCCCTCATTTCCCTGTTATATAAACATGAAAATTTACCATTGCATGTACTGCCACCTTGTTAAAAACCTGGGACAACCTGAGATATCACATGTATACACACAAATACACATTGATGATGAACACATTCCTGAGAACATGTTTCCAAATCCCTGTTACTTTGACACATAACTGAGATACTTGCATTGAAAACCTAAGAATAGGTTTCACTTGGTGATAGGTTGTTAACTGTCACTGATTTCCTTTCATTCCTAATAAAACCCTTTTGATGCATAGCCATGTCTAATCCATTCACAATGTGTAGTTCATCACACTAGTTAGTTTTGTTAAAATGATAGTTTATGTTGTGTTAGGAAAAAGGAATTTGAAATATGGTGTGGAATAGAAGTTTAAACTGTCAATTTATTCACTTATGAAATGTCAATTAGTTAACTGTCATTGGGTTCTATATGTTAACTGTCACATTGCTAGTTCACTGTTAGATTTAGGAACTGAGATTAGTTCCTTTCTTAAAACTGAAATTCGAATTGGGATTTGTTATTGATCTGTCACATGAGTTTCAAAACCTGGGAACGGGGTTCCAGTGATTGTTATAAACTATCATGTTTGATTGAGATTTTGTGTTATCTAGCCTATTAAAACTGTCAATTGATTTCCTATTGGGTTCCCTGTTAAATTAGTAACTGTTGGTTTAATAGGATTTTGTTATTGATTTCCTTTCTTAAAGCTAAATTTGAATGTTATTGACAAATAGATTCAGTGGATGTTTGGAGCTTTTGAATTGACAGTTTTGAAACTGCAATTTGCCATGTACCTTTACTGTCATTGAAATTCCTGAACACCCTATATCACTCACTGTTCCAGGATTTACGCACACACATTGTTTTCTAAATGGACACACACATGCTCTCATATCACACACAGGTTTTACACCACACTGTTTTCCTATTCCTCACTCACACACACACATGCTCTCATGCTCTACACTCTCATGTTTATATCACTCCCTGTTTTCAGGTTACACCCTGTTTCTAATGTACACACACATTCATGTAACTCTCACACGCACTATAGATTACATTCACACCCTATATCACTATACCATATCGCCCTAACTTGACACCATGCCACTTCACTACTACCTCACCATCACGATACACTCACACATACACACTCTATTGACACTTTACTACATACACAGGAACATTCTCGTGTCACTCTCATGGCACACACACACATGTACACAAGCACATGAATTCCCTCTACCTATCACTAAAAATATATATATATATATATATATATATATATATATATATATATATATATATATATATATATATATATATTTTATATATATATATATTTTTATATATATATATATATATATATATATATATATATATATATATATATATATATATAGAATATATATATATATATATAAAATATATATATATATATATATATATATATATATATATATATATATATATATATATATATATATATATATATATATTTTATATATATATATATATAAAAAAAATAGACTAGAAATATATATATATATATAATATTGTGTATATAAAAAAATATATATATATATATAAAAAAAATATATATATATATATATAATATTGTGTATATGTAAATATATGGTTGGTATATAGGTACTATAGCCTATGGGCCTATAGCCTAGGGCTCATTACCTATGAGTGTGGCTTGAATGCCAGTATAGGGTGTAGTTAGCTTGTATAGCCTAGAAATGGTGTGTGCTTGCAAGAATAGACTAGTTAGGCCTAGTGAGACTTGTCTGGCTTAAGTTTGACCTAGTTGACCTCGTTTGACTAGTATAGTTGACTGGAGTTGACCAAGTGTTGACTTTAGCCTAGTTTGACCTAGACAGCATGCAGATGCATTGTAGATTACAATTTTCATCCCCTGTATACAGCTTGACTTGTGTTGCTCTAACTAGGAGTCAGGTACCTCATCTCGGACAGTACATTTACTTCAGACATTCAGATACCAGGCGAGTACATTCTCTGATCATTTCATAACTTGCTTAGAATTATATTCCTACACTAGTTTACCTTATTTGATGCTGTCATGATATTATCACAGTTTGGTACTATATGGATCTTTTCATGCAATGCTATCTCCCTCGGGGGCATCGGATACATCATGTCATATATTTCATGTACATCATATATTCCTCGCTCTCATGTTATAAATGTTTCTCATGTGCTTCATGCTCGTTCATGCATGCTCATGTACTCTCATGTGCTCTCATGATCGGTCATGTTTCTCATGTATCTCATGTATAACCTATACTTCATGTGAATTTCATATGCACTCATTTATGAGCTCTTATGTATACTTTATGTGTACCCATTTATGGGCTTTCATGTGAAAATCATGTACGTAACATAACTTGTCTGGATCCTTGTGTATTGATTGGGGTATGGGAGAGTATAAATAGTCATGTGAACAATTCCAAAGTAGTATAGCCATGTACGCCTCTTTAGTATAGTCTTGTGTAAATCAAGCCGTTCACATGTCGACTTTGTACTCTAAATCACTAGTCACCGGTAGCTCTCTACTTATAGTAGATATTTCTATTACAGTTCTCTCTCTGTTTACATCATGTACTTTCTTTTAGTTTCACGTATCGCACTCTCTTGCATGTTTATATTCTATAACTTGTTATGATCTGTGTGAGATGTATTGTGTTCACTGCCATCCTGACTGGACCTGTTAAAAATTTTACAGAGGATGATGAGGAACCCTGCACCCCTTACTTTGGAGCTTGCCTAGATGACACTCGCGACCTGGACCCCTGGGGAGGTTCAGGCAGCTGTCGAGGACAATACCTTGCCTAGTGTAGATAGCTTAGACTGTTCTTCTTTTCATGTTTAGTTGTTGTCCTTGATTTCAGAGTTGTATATTTTAGAGATGTTGAGACTAGTAGTTGTTGAGACTTACGTTATTTCATTCTGCTGTACCTTAGTTAAGGATTTCTCTATATTTTTCCCTCGTGCTATATTAAACCTTTAGATGTGATTGAGACTGTATTATGCTATGTTACCTCCATTCAGAGTTTATATACTATACAGGTACCTTATATATTATTAGATAATTGACCTAGGACAGCGTTCTACCACCGACAATGTGGCATAGGCTGGGCGCTATTACGTACTCGTACCCTCACAGTGGGTGCGGGTCGTGACACGTTTTTAGTGGTGGCCAATGTAGGTCTCGAGTTTGTGTAGTGGTATTCGAACTAGAGTACCACTACAGCCTGCAGTAGGATTAGGATATATTTTTGAAGGTACTCAATCACATTAGGAAAAACTCTTAACTGGATTCCTGCCATCTAAATTCCTGTTGAAGATTGCTTCCTTGAATAACTGTCCTCCCTTGAATTATCATTTCTATTTCAGAATTGATTCCTTGTTTGATCTGTCTTCAGGATGGTTATGGAACACGATCTCATCGTCTCGATCAGGAAGACACCACTGAGGGGTCTACCACTCCTCGTCCTGATCAGCAGGGCCTCGAGACTGCAGCTCCTGTTATGCCAGCTTAGGCTGGGATATCTACAGCTTGTGGGAGTGCACCTCTTCCTACTCCGAGACTTTCTCCAGCCATCCCGAACGTTCTTCAGCAGCAGTCGCCATCAGGATCAGAGGACATGGCGCGGTTGTTCTCCTTCTTCTAGCAGATAGTAGAAACTCAGCGGCAACAGTTGTTCAAGAGGGGACGGGACGCTTACGGTACCAGCAGCAGCGGAGGCCAGGCCAAGAGGTCTCATGTGCAGATTCAACAGACGCAGACACTAGTGGGAGTTCAGCAGGTACAGCATCAGTATCAGGGTCAGGACCCGAAGGCGATCAGTTGTTCCTATTGTAAGAAGCCGGGACACATCTGGGAGCAGTGCAGGAAGAGGTTGAAGGTTTGCTATTTCTGTGGGTCAGGTGCCCACCAGAAGATAGATTGTCCCATTGCACCTCATATTGAGGGAGCTAGGCCACCTGTAGCTCAGCACCAGAGGGGTGGAGCAGCGGACCACCAGCTGAGGGAGTGTTCCCAGAACATAGGCAGAGTAGTTCAGGGAGCAGCACCAGAAGGAGGAGCCAAGGCTCCGGTAGATCAGCAGTAGGTTACCAGTTGCCCTTTCTGTAGGAACCCAGGGCATGATTGGAGTAAATATTGAATGAGGTTAGGCAAGTGCCTACTTTGCGGAGCATCATATCACCAGTTAAGAGAGTGTCCCAAGTTTCCTAGACGGACAGTTTAGGGAGCAGGAGCTAGGGCTCCGGTAGGCCAGCAGAAGGGATTACCCTTACCGACTCAGCAGCAGAGATACATGCAACATCAGCAGCAGGCTAGGAGAGGCCAGCAGAAGCGAGCTTTCGCAAGGACAGTCGAGGATGCTCAGGTCGTTGGAGATCTAGTTGCAGGTTCCGTTCTTTTGATTCCATTTTTGCAATTGCCTCTTGTAGCTGTCTTGAATTTTGATTCCCTCTGTTCCTAGTTGATTGATCAATTTTGTTCTGTTGTTCATGTGTTATGTTTGATTTTCTCTGAGATGAATCATATGGGCTAGGTCACCTCAGTTATGGGATCTAGAATCTTCGATAGTCGTGTTAGCTGGCATAGTGAGGACATATAGTCGAATTTAGGATATATTTCTCGAGTGTGGGAATTTAAGGTTTTCGCTGCCAAGCATACGGCAATATAAAAATTTTAAATACTATAATTCTAGAGTTATGTGCCTTAGTCGAGGACTCTGTGATTATCGTAGCCTTGCTCACTAGCACGACGAAGATTCTGTGTATCATGATTTGGACAGACGCATATGATTATCTGACGGTATATTTGAGACTTTGATTGTGGGGTGTTTGACCTAGAAGGACTACTACCATTTTAATTTCGAGGATGAAATTTTTCTAAGGAGGGTAGACTTGTAACACCCAATTTTCTAAAATGAGGGTAATTTTGAAATTTTGTGTTTTTAATTATTTCATTATGATATTTAAATAATAATATGATTTTTGGTAATTTTTAATCATTTTAAAACTATTTAAAATCATGACTTGTGATTTGGTGTTTTGCTAGTGTAACCCTAGAGATAGTTTGACCTAGAGCCTAGCCATGTGATTAGGGTATTTCATCATTTTTAGCTTGAGGGTATTTTGGTCATTTTGAATTAATTGAATGTAATATATATTTAATTAGAATTTAATATAATTAATGGGATGGTGTGATTTTAATATCATTTAATTGATTGTCTTGTGTTGTGTTTAGCCTAACCTAGATTAGTCCTAGTTAGTCATGGTTAGACTAAGTTAGATTTGGGATTGGTTATGGTTAGCCATGGCTAGTCATGATTTATGATTTTGGCTAGTCATTAGTCATATTGTTTAGTTAAGACTAGTGATAGGATACCTAGGTTTCATCTAGCCATTGATTTGTCAGGGTTGAGGGAGAACTCTTGGATCAACCCTAGCCCTAGAATTTAGGGCAGCCATCATTATTCCCCCTATTTAATCCCTCCCAAAAACCCTTGCCTCATTTATTTATTTTCTCATTTCTCAAGAACAAGGTGAGCTCCAACTTCATTCATTCATAACTTCTATATTTCTCATTATTTTTTAACCAAACTTCTTGCATTGTAACCCAACCATCACCCTCTTGCTGTCCATGGAGGTAGAGGACTGTCTTGGGGATCTAATTTGCTCGGGTTACAGTAGAAGAGGACTGTTCATTTCAGTTTTTGAGCTAGGAGAAACCCATTGATAATCTCTCAAACCCCATCTAAACTATTGATTTATCATCATAGATGCATAGACCTAGGTCCCCCTAGCTTCGGGTAGGATCTGAACTCAACCTGTGTCGGATACGTGTCCGTATAGGACACGTGTCAGTGTGAGTTTGTTAGTGTTCGACGAAATGCCACAGTGGGCATTTTGATCGATTTTTCAGGAATTAATTGAATAGAAAACTAGTTCTTCATGTTGCTTGTGTGATTTTACACGACTGAGGTGACTTCGAGCCGTGTCCGAGTCGCACTGGGCTCGTGGACATAGCCCCGCGTGCGGCCAGGGCTTCCCTTGCTGCTCGGGGCCTCGTGCTCAGTGCACAGGCTACGTGGCGGGCCGTGTTTGGACTGTGAGGAGGAGGCAGTGTCTGCGAACCTGTCCCCCAAGCCTCTTATCCAATGGAGTTGTGTCGGACACGCGAAGTCACGCGCACTGGTCACACGCGCACACACGTTCAGTCAGAATTGTGTTCTGATACGCGAGTCGTGTCCACTCTGGACACGACGTGGTCATATCGTGTTGGGTCCTATGTGTAGCCTGATACGTGGGCTACACGTGGGCATGACCATGAGACCCCATGTGTCCTGTGTCGTGTCCTACAGACACGTGCACGTGTGTACGATACTGTACAACACTGGATGCACCCCATGTGTTTGCATCGTGTTAGAAACGCCTGTGTCGTATTTCCTGGACACGTGAGGACAAACAAGACACGCGTACAGATGCTATGTTAATTACCAATCATTATTTGTGATTATTATGTTTAATTTTGGGTTCGATTCATCGAATTCCAATATGGGCTGATACCCGACAGTTCACTGTTTGGCTGAGCTATTTTGTTCCTAAGTTTGCTTTCAATTCTGTTTTTGTGTTGCATTAATGATTTAATTAGATCACTCACACAGGTGTAATAGATCACTGCAATGTTGTTTATCGATTGGTGTTATTTTTTTATTCGAACTTGGTTTTGGGATGGTTGAGCTGAAATATATGCATTCACTGATTTCAATCCTGAGTTGATTCCATCTTCTGAAAATTAATTTAATGTTAAATGTTCATGTTAATTCCTATACATCATGTTAGTTCACTGTTAGTTAAATCTAGAATTGATTCCCTTTTAAAACTGTTTAAATGTTAAATTGACACACTGAATTGGTTTCTGTATTCTTGAGAATGTTAACTGAACATACTGTCCTATTAACCTGTTTTGACACACATTTTCTATTTGATTTCTGATAGTTACACACACAACCTAGTTAACTGTCACCAGAGAACACTACAACCCCCTGTCTTGAACTGTCAACTGAGAACATAATGCCTCACCATGAGACACACACCCATATGCACTGATTTAGAAAACCAGTTTTGATTCACATTTCCACCTGAGATTTATTTCAATTGTTGTAAACTGAGAGCTAATATTCACTCATATGCACATGAAAATTGGTTTTTAAGTAGACTGATTTCCTGAGAATGGACATTCACACTGTTTCCCTCATTTCCCTGTTATGTAAACCTAAAAATTTACCATTGAATGCACTGCCACCTTGTTCTAAACCTGTGACAACCTGAGATATCACATGTACACACACAAATACACATTGAAGATGAATACATTCCTGAGAACATGTTTCCAAATCCCTATTACTTTGACACATAACTGAGACACTTGCATTGAAAACCTGAGAATAGGTTTCACTTGGTGATAGGTTGTTAACTGTCACTGATTTCCTTTCATTCCTGATAAAACCCTTTTGATGCATAGCCACGTCTAATCCATTCACAATGTGTAGTTCATCACACAAGTTAGTTTTCTTAAAATGATAGTTTATGTTGTGTTAGGAAAAAGGAATTTGAAATATGGTGTGGAATAGAAGTTTAAACTGTCAATTTATTCACTTATGAACTGTCAATTAGTTAACTGTCATTGGGTTCTATATGTTAACTGTCACATTGCTTGTTCACTGTTTGATTTAGGAACTGAGTAGTTCCCTTCTTAAAACTGAAATTCGAATTAGGATTTGTTATTGATCTGTCACATGAGTTTCAAAACCTGGGAATGGGGTTCCAGTGATTGTTATAAACTATCATGTTTGATTGAGATTTTGTGTTATCTAGCCTATTAAAACTGTCAATTTATTTCCTATTGGGTTCCCTATAAATTAGTAACTGTTGGTTTAATAGGATTTTGTTATTGATTTCCTTTCTTAAAGCTAAATTTGAATGTTATTGACAAATAGATATAGTGGATGTTTGGAGCTTTTGAATTGACAGTTTTGAAACTGCAATTTGCCATGTACCTTTACAGTCACTCTCATGTCACACACACACACATGTACACAAGCACATGAATTCCCTCTACCTATCACTCTAGGTCTACATGTATATATATATATATATATATATATATATATATATATATATATGATGCACATATTCATGTACATCATATATATATATCTATATATATTCTATATATATATATATATTATATATATATTTTTTATTATATATATATATATATCTATATATCTATATATATATCTATATAAATATATATCTATATCTAATATATATATTATCTACACTCCTATCTATATCTATATCTCTTCTTTTTTTTCTCTCTCTATACTCTATCCCTATATATATCTCTCTCCACACACTTCTCTCTCTCTCTCTCTCTCTCTCTCTCTCTCCCCTTCTCTCCCCCCCTATCTCTCTCCTCCTCATCTCTCTCTCTTCTTCTCTCTCTCCTCATCTCTCTCTATCTCTCTATCCTCTTCTCTCTCTCTTTCTGCTGCCCTCTTCATGTGGCCTATCTAGTTGTAATGTGTTACTATATTATTTTATCTAGATATATTAATATGTGTATATGTAAATGTGGTTGGTATATAGATACTATAGCCTATGGGCCTATAGCCTAGGGCTCTTTACCTATGAGTGTGGCTTGAATGCCAGTATAGGGTGTAGTTGGCTTGTATAGCCTAGAAATGGTGTGTGCTTGCTAGAATAGACTAGTTAGGCCTAGTGAGACTTGTCTGGCTTAGGTTTGATCTAGTTGACCTCGTTTGACTAGTATAGTTGACTGGAGTTGACCAAGTGTCGACTTTAGCCTAGTTTGACCTAGACAGCATGCAGATGCATTGTAGATTACAATTATCATCTCCTGTACACATCTTGACTTGTGTTGCTCTAACTAGGAGTAAGGTACCTCATCTCAGATAGTACATTTAATTCAGACATTCAGATACCAAGCGAGTACATTCTCTGATCATTTTATAACTTGCTTAGAATTATATTCCTGCTCTAGTTTACCTTATATGATGTTGTCACGATATTATCACAGATTGGTACTATATGGATCTTTTTATGCGATGTTATCCCCCTCGGGAGCATCGGATACATCATGTCATGTGTTTCATGTACATCATGTATTCCTCGCTCTTATGTTATTCATGTTTCTCATGTGCTTCATACTCGTTCATGCATGCTCATGTACTCTCATGTGCTCTCATGATCGGTCATATTTCTCATGTATCTCATATAACCTATAATTCATGTGAATTTCATGTGCACTCATTTATGAGCTCTCATGTATACTTCATGTGCACCCATTTATGGGCTTTCATGTGAAAATTGTCTACGTAACATAACTTGTCTGGAACCTTGTGTATTGATTGGGGTATGGGGGAGTTTAAATAGTCATGTGAACAATTCCAAAGTAGTATAGCCATGTACGCCTCTTTAGTATAGTCATGTGCAAATCAAGCCGTTCACATGTCGGCTTTGTACTCTAAATCACTAGTCACTGTTAGCTTTCTACTTATAGTAGATATTTCTATTACAGTTCTCTCTCTATTTACATCATGTACTTTCTTTCAGTGTCACGTATCGTACTCTCTTGCATGTTTATATTCTCTAACCTGTTATGATCTGTGTGAGATGTATTGTGCTCGCTCCCGTCCTGACTGGACCTGTTGAAAATTTTACAGAGGATGATGAGGAACCCTGCACCCCTTACTTTGGAGCTTGCCTAGATGGCACTCACGACCTGGACCCCTGGGGAGGTTCAGGCAGCTGCCGAGGACGATACCTTGCCTAGTGTAGATAGTTTAGATTGTTCTTCTTTTTATGTTTAGTTGTTGTCCTTGATTTCAGAGTTGTATATTTTAGAGATGTTGAGACTAGTAGTTGTTGAGACTTATGTTATTTTATTCTGTTGTACCTCAGTTAAGAATTTCTCTATATTTTTCCCTCGTGCTATATTCTACCTTTAGATGTGATTGAGACTGTATTCTGCTATGTCACCTCCATTCGTAGTATATATACTATACAGGTACCTTATATATTGTTAGATGATTGACCTAGGATAGCGTTCTACCGTCGACACTGCGGCGTAGGCTGGGCGGTGTTACGTACTCGTACCCTCACAGTGGGTGCGGGTCGTGACAGAAAGAGATAACTTCAGTAGACTGCTGAAGAAAATATCAAGGCAGGAAGGATCTCTCTCCCCCAAAATGCCTAATTTTAAGAAAGGACACATTCGCGAGAGAGAGAAAAAATGCCTTGGACGACATGGGTTCAGAAAAAAAGGGTCATGATGAACGTTCGCGTGATACAGGGAGTTATGATCACACTTAAGGAGGAGACGACTTAACGTATTTAATTTGGAGCCTAAGCACTTCATCAGCCTGTCCGGAGGAGGTGATGGGTATGCCCTCTACACTAAAAAGAGGAGACACGTGTCATGCTTCTTTTCAAAGTGCCCCGAGCTTGACCCAAGTTTGAGACACTTTGAAGGGGGTCTTGTAGAAGCATAAAAAATTACAACTGATACAAGGCACGGAAAGGGTGCTCTCATCGTCTACCCTCTTCCTACCATGGTCCAGATGACATATGGCACAGGTTAGTGTCCCCACTACTGACCTAACATCACAGAGGTGCAGACAGTGAGATGCACAGACCAACCAAGGATGAAGACATTCTCAGGATAAAGTTTAGAAAAAGCACTCTTCTTATTGATCGTAGCTACAAGGGTCTATTATACAGGCTTATCGTAAGTACATAAGAAAGAAGTTTCTTGAATCTCATTTACAAGGATTAATTACAAGGTCTTTGTTACACAAGTGAGAATAGAAATTTATATGAACATAAGGGAAGGATCGTCTTCGATGGGCAGCCTTTACTGTATGATCGTCATAGGCAGAAGAGAGATATACAATCTACATCAAAGTCTCTTCTCCATAGACTCACAACATCATCAAAGCCAACCCTCTTATCACCAAGAGAAGCTAGAGCTTCAACATATACTAAAGAAGTGGAAGACCCAGAACCACAGCACGGTGAAGCCCCATTTCTTCCAAATATCAAGGCAGAGGATGGCCGCTATTCATCGGGTGAGAAACCAATCTCGAACCCGTAGCTTGGATCTCCTAGATCCCTTAGACGTTGCTCAGAGTTGAACTCCCTAAGATAGACATTTGCATACTTCTCAAGGGCAGTGATGGCCTTCTTCCTCCATATGAATATGGCTCCTACAAACGAGAGGAGCCTCAACCAGTAGCCAACTTACACAAGGCCGATCGTCGCTCGAAGTTAAGTTTGAATCTCGCATGGTGGTGAAGGATGCCGAAAAGAAAACATCGACTCTTCAGCGGAGAACTTTCCCTTTTATAGGGCCGAGAGTGGCCTTGAGCGCACGCCACATGGCCGACAGTCGAAATTCCCGCATTAATGGGATAAACCTAAGACTCAGCACTTTGAATGTCGGTCTTAGACCCTTGGAATTCCCCATGTTACGGTGACATTTAAGAGCAAAGCTCCTTAAAAGAGCGAATATTTATTGTTCTTCGCTTCAGAAGCCTTCAAGTCAGAGACGCAGCTACCTGCCTGCGCTAACCTCAGAAACAAGATGGTGGTAGGCCCCCTTTATTTTATTTCAGAAGCCAGTGCCTTACTCCAAGGGCGCATCTACCTGCCTGTTCCGATCTCGGACGAGCAAGGGTGTCAAACCCTTCCCTTTGCAGCCAACGCCTTCACTGTTCAGAAGCGCAGCTACTTACCTGCATCTGTATGAGGTACAGGATGGTGATATGGTCACACCATCTCCATTCCCACGGCACAGTCGTCTGCTCCGGATTAGAAGCATAAGTCACTTCTCTAAGAGACTTAGGAACTCCCATCGCAACCAATGCAAGTCAACCTGTCACCCCAAAAGCATAGTAACCTCGTTAACCTGAAGTACAAGCCTACTTGTCGCCTACAGCACAGTGACTCCGGTAGCCTAAAATACAACTTCATAAGATGCTCTATATGCACAAAAGTCTCGTCGTCATTCAAAGCCAAGTCCACTCGTCGCCTGAAAGCACAGAGGTTCCGTCATCTCCAGAAGCACGATCTACTCGACGCCCCAGAAGCACAGCAGCACTTTGTCCTCACCAGAGGCGCAGGAAGCATGGGTCTACCCAAATTGTTTATTTAAACCGCCTCTTGCAGAGAAGATTAGGATGAAATCATGATTGATATCATTAGATTGATTTAAATCTTAGACGATGATCAGTTAGACTCTAAATCTACGATGAAATCCCAAGATTTACTCGGCTGTATCCGAGCAAGCAAATCGACATACGCCATATCACCTCCTTCGGTTATGTTTATAACCACCAGAGATCTCGTTTGAGGGAAATCTTGATGTCCACCACGTGTCAGGTGTGTAGAACCGTACCGTGTAATGACGGCAAATTCTTTCATATCTCAGGAACCCTAATGCACATCGCATATGTGCTCGATTCTCTATAAATAGAAGGAGTTCTTCTTCCACCAAAAAATCAATAAAAGAGAGAGGGAACATTGACAATCGATAATCTTCAAAGAATCAACAATCTCTATCCACGAAGAGTCGACCATCATCCACCTATCAACCAAAGAACTAACCAACCAACCATCTTCAAGGGATCTTCTCATCCACACAGCCTCTTGATTGGTGACCCCAGTGTCCCATCCAAGGTGCCAGAGAGCCTTATTAAGGTTGATTCGTCGTTAGATTGTCAACAGAGTAAAAGAGCCACTGCAGTGCTTGATCTTTCCACCGTCATACTTTCCCAGAAACCTCTTCTCCCTGTACTTGGAATGTCCTTTAGGACTTTCTTCTTTGTACACAGATACCTTATACGTTCAATAAAGCAAAAAGTTTGTTCAACCTTTTGTTACGTCGAACAGTACCGTATTACAGGGAGTGAGAAGAACGAACTAATGCTTTATAATTGAATTACTATTTTTGTTTTCAATTTTTCTTAACATAAGAGTCCACACTAGAGATGATGGTTGATTGTTTGAACTAGCATGCGAGTCCATACTAGGGCAATGGTTAGCTCTTGCTCTAACCTGAGAGTCTATACTAGGGGCGAGGGTTTAATTATTTGTTTGATTTTTGCCATGTGTTAACATAAAACTTGGCATTTGTACGTAATTGTTTTCTTTCAGCAGTTCATTTATGCTTAGTTGTCCTTGTATACATGTTTAGTTTGTTGCCTAATTATTTTAGTTTCTTCATGGTTATTATTTATACATGTTATTTACTGTTGGATAGGCATGTATATTATGTATCTCGCTATGTCCCCTGAGGACATGGTGATCTTTCCAGGTTTTGTTGAGTTGCTAGAATAGAAGGGTAGTTGGTAATTATTTCTCCAGGATTTCAGATATATATTTGGTTGATATCTTCATGATATTCATCCGACATTATTTTTATTTTTATTATTTTATTATGCTGGCATAGCCTAGTTTTGTAAGCTTTATTCTTTTTGGGACCGTGTTCAGATGATTGTAATAGACTTTGGTCCACTTTTTTATATATTGTCTATCCTTTTTGCTTGTAGGATCCGGTGTGTCAATGCCTGACCAATATTAGTGCACCTAATCTTACGAAAAATATATTCTAGTGAGATTTAGATATATAATTATCATAGTTATATAGAAATATAATTACTTGACGTAGACAGCTATACGTATTCGAGTTAGAATGGAGTCTGCTTGATACGTAGTTGGCATGTTTAGCTATCCTAGTCCTACAAATTTTGGACTAGAGCGTGACAATTTGTGTCCTAGTGCTCTTTTACAGGATGATCTGCCTGAAAAAGTATGGTAGAACAAAGAGCGTCATACAATCACCTGCGAGTGTTGGTTGTAAGGCCTTTGGATATATACCGAAGGACGAGAGATCCAAACTTGAGTCTAAGACGAGACAATACATCTTTGTCAGCTATGGTCAGGATGTGTTTGACTATAGACCCTACAACTCGATGGGAGTAAAGCTCTACAGAAGCAGAGATGTAGCGTTCGTTGAGGATCAAACCATGACCACACACAGGATTTTGAGATGCTTCTAGGGCTGAAGAATTACCTGAGTTAGAGTCATTTTGCTTCGATCCATTTCCAGAGGACACTAATCCAGTTATGGAAGAGGCAATACATGGAGGTGCTCCTGTAAGCCCACTTCCCGAATTAATTTTTTATTATCATGATCAACTTTATGATCATTGGAAGTCATATCGAAGCTTATAGGTGAGCTATGACCATATTAAGGTCATATGACCTCTAGATAGCTTATATATATATTATTTAGTTATTATTTTTTTTTCTATAGTTTTTGGATATTTTTAGGTATTTAATAAGGCTTTATTATTTTTAAGGACTTTTAGGATTTATTGTAAGGTCATTAAACGGTATTTCAGGGCCAAATATTTTTATTTCGGCTGTAGATGAGTAGAAATATTTTCTAGAATATTCTAGAATTTTTCGGAATTTTTCTAGATTTTTTGGGAATTTTTAGATAATTAAAACCTATATAATTTATTTTTATAGGCTTTTGGAATTTACTATGGATCACATTGTCGGACCGTTGAGCACCTCTATAAGGGGGTGAATAGAGTATGTGCGAGTGCAGCAAAAATAATCACTAATTAAAAATGGAACAGTTATAAACTATGGAAGGAATAAAGAGACAGTAATTTAAATTGTAATAAGAGATAGAAGATCAAACTCAGTGAACGCCGCAATATATACTGATTTCCCTCTAAAAGGATCAATCCAGTCGCGAGTACTCTTTTCCGTTGTTAATCCTATATTTGCAAGGTAAATGAGAGCTTGTTGTCGCTTTACAACACCGTACTTGGCGGCAAGTGCATGACCAACTTCACAACACTGTGCTTGGTGACGAGCGCACGACCGACTCCGAAAACTGAGATATTTTCTGACTTACAACCTCTTTATAACTCTGTAAACCAAAGACTCTAAATCGAATAAGATGCTACTGGCTTTCGCTAAGAGAAGTATAGGTGGAATGTAAAAGCTTTAAATCACTAAAAACACCTTAAGAATGAATAGAGAGAAGAGTGAATGAGTGATTAGAAATGTGAAAATCTTCTCTATTTATAGGTGTTTTTCCTGACCGAACTTGGCAGAGTTAGGATGCTAAGATCTTGCAAACGAATGTTGGATGCAGATTTGGAGGCAACTGAATTTCAAATTTGACTTGACCGGACTCAGTCAGAACTCGGACCGAACTCGGTCAGAGTTCTGCCAGAGTTCTACCAGAGTTCTGATAGTTCAGAACTAAATTTGAATAAACCAAATTGCATAGGTATTTTGGAGGGCTTTTTGGATATATAGATTTTGAGATATAGGTAGGCTTTCTGGAAAGGTGGACTGGAGATAACCTAAGCCAGTAATATCCGATCGATTTTACATTTTTATATCTTAGACTGAAAAAAGGTAAAAATACAGAAGAAATGTAAAAATGACTCGATCTGGATTCCGTTACAATTTGCTTTTGGATGATGACTTGAATGCTTGTTGTAGATGCAGTACGTTCTTTTGATATTGATTTCAATTACCTGAAACATTAGTAGCAATTTATATATTTTGCGTATCGACTTAAGTCATCGTTGATTATCAAAATCAGGTGTGACCATTAGGCAATGGCCAACAATCTCCCCCATTTTGATAATTGATAAACTTGAATCTATACCAAAATATAGCTAAAATATAACTTTGAAATATTATACCTGACTTGTTCATTGATTGATTGTTTGAAATTTTGATTTTGGTATTTACTCTTCTCCCCCTTTGTCATGTACAAAATGAATAGCTATCCCGCAATGTGTGAGGCCAACAATATATACACAGACAAGGAAAGAAAAAGAGTAACATCCACAATATACAAGTCACAAGATAATAGAACTAGCAGCAGTGGAATAAAATGATAAACTCAACTATCATGAACTGAAACTGAATAAAGTACATCATAAGTCCATAAAAGTCATAACAAAGAGAGTTTATGACTGCTGAAAAGAACTACTAATAAAAAGTCCAACTGTGAAAGTTTGGATGATACAAGTGCTACTACATAGATCATCACTGAGCAAAAAAATCTTAAAATTACTAAACTAAATGCTCGTCTGATATCTGAGCATCATCATCATCGGCTGGAGCTGGTGGCTAAGGGTTCGAAATAGGTTGTGGTCGGATCAAAGTATCCGAAAGTAGTCGGGTCGTCGAACCTCGGTCTATTGAATACAGGATGATGGATCATCGGAACGAGCAGTGGAGTGATGTAGCAGCCTCCAGTGTAGATCAGCAATATTGTTCCTCAAAACCTGAGCCTGTAAGGTATGACGGAACTTAGAAGCAACATAACTCTGATGATGTTGCCCGAAGAGGGTGACAAAATCATCAAAGCGCTGATAGAAGTGCGGGTCGAAACCAGGAACATGAGCAATAGGACAGGAAAGGAACATCTGGATCGGCCTGAGCTTCAACAGAAGCCGTACCGGAAGGAGGTAGAGGCAGAGGATATTTCCTAAATCTAGTCAGCTCAGAAAATGGCGAAGAAATAAGACAAATAGAAAGGTCGATCTAAAATCTCCTGAAAATAGCTGCTAGATGCATGGGGTACAAAAGGTTATGCCCCACCCGTCTGCAACCGATCATCCAAGACATAAAGGTCTTGGGGACAAAAAACATAACTCTGAAATGAATATGATACATCGCGCACATCTCATAAAATGTGATCTCGTCCGAAGATCCCGTCTTGGGAAGCAAAGCAGAGAAAATAAAGCGATGCAACATTGCAACCTTAAAGGATTCAAGGGTCATATCTTCGGAAAACTGGACTCGATGAATATCAACTAACGCCTTGCTAATATCAGGCATTTGAAAATACTCACTGATATCAGTTGAGTTGAATTTAATTTGTTTCCAACGACACAAAAGTAGATACTGCCATCGGGTTTCAATTGCATGTTGCAATAGAACATTCTAACAATGTTATCATAAATGTTGTCAGCAGTTACAAAGAAATCCCGAAGACTAAGTCTATCGAACGTGTTGGCGTACTCCGAAAAAGCAGTAAAATTAATAGATCTCCCGGGATATATTTCCCGAAGAGAGAAAGAGTTAAACCAAGAGTTTAAAAATTCCATAGATGGAAAGAGCGAAGCATCATAATCCTCTTCGTCGAAGGGACGAGCGGGACTAAATGTGTTCACAGGTTCATACTCCGAAGTTGAAGAACCCACTGTAGAAGCAACTTTCTTTCTCTTAAGAAGTTGTTTAGGAGCCATTGATGAAAGAGAAAAGAGAAGTAATACCTTAAGAGAATGGAGAATAGATGGAGGAAATCACCTGCCGAGCTTCGTAGATCTAAGAACTAGGAAGGAGGAGAGCTTGGAAAGATAAAAATAGGGTTTTTGGAGGATTTTTGTTTAGGTGTAAAGAAGAATGAAGAAGAATATGGGGTATAAATAGGAGCTAGTGCCGGCTGCTGTTGTTCTGGAAATTAAACCGACGTCAACAGAACTCGGTCCGAACTCGGTCCGAGTTCTAACAGAGTTCGACCACTTGTATTTCCAGTTTATTTATGTATAATGAATGATAAATAAACTTAATAACTTTTAAACTTTTAATTTAATAACATTCATTACTTTGGGATAGCTATAGGGGCCGATCCCAGCCAGCGGTAGTCCGAAGACACTTGGCACCGTGTCGCTTAAACTTTTATATCTTTTTGACAGAAGGACCATTTCGGCTTGTACCCAAAATAAATTCTATTATAAATGTCAAAGTTTTAAGTTATAAGAGTTTTTATTAAACATAATGCATCATGAATCTAAAAATTTAAGTATGCCTAGTTCACGCCGCAGATAGTTGAAACGGTCTTTAGCCAGCGTTTTGTAAAAATATCTGCTAGTTGATGATCTGTGTTAATAAATTCTAAGCAAATACCCCCGTGTTGTTGGTGATCACGTAAAAAGTGATGACGAATCTCTATGTGCTTTGTGCGTGAGTGACAAACAGGGTTCTTAGTCAAGTTAATCGTGCTAGTGTTGTCACAGAATATGAGAATCTTGTGTAGTGCAGATTGTAGTCATCTAGGGTTTGTTTCATCCACAAAATTTGAGCACAACAGTGTCCTGCGGTGATATACTCAGCCTTAGTCGTTGATAGTACTACAAAATTTGCTTCTTGCTAAACCAGGAGACTAAAGCTTTTCCTAGAAAATGACATGTACCCTGGTACTTTTACGGTATACTTTACATCTGCAAAATTGCATCTGAATAATCGATTAGTCAAAAGATGTGGTTTTAGGATAACATAAGCCGACTGTATAATTTTCTTAAGGTATCGGAAGATATGCTTAACGGCGCATAAGTGTGATTCCTTAGGATTAGCTTATTTAGCACAGATGCAAATGCTAAAATATATCAGGGCGACTAGCAGTTAAATATAATAAACTACCAATCATACCTCGATACCTACATTGGTCAACTGGTTTGCCACTTTCATCAATGTCAAGCTTGGTTGATGTAGCCATTGGAGTTCCGATAGGCTTTACGTTGTCGAAGTCATACTTCTTCAGTAAATCCTTGTATACTTAGCTTGGTTGATGAATGTTCCCTGCGAGTGCTGTTTGATCAAGAGTCCTAGGAAGTAGTTCAGCTCTCCATCATACTCATCTCAAACTCACTCTGCATACACTTAGCAAATTCTTGACAAATTTTTCATTAGTAGAACCGAATATTATGTCATACATAAATTTGCACAAGAATAAGTTCATCATTCGAATACTTGATAAATAAAAGTAGTATCAACTCTTCCTTTTGAAAAACCATTTTCAAGTAGGAAGGCACTTAGGCGTTCATACCAAGCACGAGGTGCTTGTTTGAGTCCATTGAGTGCTTTTCTAAGTTTGAAGACATAATCGGTTTTTGAAAATCTTCAAAACCAGGGGTTATTTCACAAAAAACTTCTTCTTTCAAAAATCTATTTAAAAATACACTTTTTAGGTCCATTTGAAATAATTTAAAATTATAAAAACATGCAAATGAACAAAACATGCGAATAGTTTCTAGTCTAGCAACAGGAGCATATGTCTCATCATAATCAATACATTCTTGAGTATAACCTTGTGCCACAAGACGTGCTTTGTTGCATAGAACTTGCCCATCCACTTAATTTATTTTGGAACACCCATTTGGTACCAATTATCGATTACCAGTAGGTTGAGGAACAAGTTCCCAAAATTGGTTTCTCTCAAATTAATTTATGTTCTACTTGCGATATAAAAGCTACATTAGCTACTATATTAGTGTCTTTATTTGAAGAACGTGTACTTACACCTTTTGATACATCGCCTATGATGAGCGTCTCTGGATAAACTGGCAAAAATTTCCAAGATTTGAATTCTCTGTTAGAACTTCCATGGGGCTCTCTCGGTAGTAGTATCTTTAGATGACTTGGATTTAACATGTGCATCTTCATCATTGTAGATGGATCTGTGATATTGAGCTCATCAAGAAAAACATTAGTAGATTCTATAACAATCATCGATTTTTATTAAAAACTCCATACCTATCCCTTACTCTTAGCAGCATATCCGAGAAATATCCCTTCGTATGCTTTAGAGTCGAACTTTTCCAAGTTGTCCTTGGTGTTAAGGATAAAGCAGCGACATACAAAAACTTTAAAATAAAAAATATTTGGAATCCTTCCGAACTAAAGCTCATATGGTGTTTTCTTCGAGATAGGTCGAATTAATACCCTATTTAAAACATGACGGGCTTACTAATAGCTTCTCCAAAAATATTTAGGAAGATTATGTTGATTCAGCATGACTCTAAGCATCTCGCTTAGAGTATGATTCTTTGATCGTAACACCATTCTGTTGGAGAGTTCTAGGACAAGAAAAGTCGTGGTAATATCCACTATCATCACAAAACTTTTTGAAATCAGCATTTACGAATTTACCACCACGATCACTTCAGATACGAGTAATCATAAAGCCTTTTTCGTTTTGTACCTTTTTACAAAATATTTGAAATTCAAAAATTGTATCACTTTTATTTGATAAAAAGTAAACCCAAGTAAACCGAGAAATCATCAACAATAACAAAGGCATATAGCTTACCGCCAAGACTAGTGACTCTACTAGGGCCAAATAAATCAATATAAATTAACTGTAAGGGTCTAGAAGTGCTTACAGCGTTGATGGATTTAAAAGTTGACCTAGTTGTCTTGTTCTTTTCACAGTCAGCACATACCATGTCTCTCTTGAATGTGATTTCGGGGAGTCCTTTTACCAACTTTTTGGTACATATTCATGAGATTGTATCCATATTGGCATGTCCTAGCCTCATGTGCCATAGCCAATTTTTATCTTGATTTGCTACTAGGCACCTTCCTGCATTGTTAGTACTCTCTAGAAAGAAAATATAAATATTGCCTTCTCTAATCCCTTCATATACGGGATTACCATATGATTTCATATAGTACATATATCTTTTACAAAGTTGATGCCATAACATTATCTGTCAAATAACTTATGCTCAGTAGGTTATGTTTCAACTCCGTAACTAGACAAACGTCTTTTATTACTGGGTAGGGAGACATACCAACAGTGCCATTTCCAATTATATCACCTCTCAAGTTATTTTTGAATGAACGTATCTTTCTTTCTTCATCGATAACGTAGCAAACAAAGATGCATCACCAGTCATGTGCCGCGAACATCTATCGTGGATACACTTGCTTCTAGCATGAGAGGGTTAAGGGCCCACCTACAGAAGAGTAGATGAATCCTTTGGTACCTATTTCTTGAAGGGTCCATTTTGATTAGTCTTAGGACTCCAAACAAGTTTGATTGTCAACAAGCTTTCTTGCTAGACAATACTGTGATATGTGCCGTGAGTACCACAGTACGTGCAAGTAAGTTTTGAGAAGTGCTCTTTGATTCTATGTTGATATGCATTTTGTCTTCTTTGAAAACCTATAAGTGAAGGCATGATTGTGATTAACGTGTTGTTTGCGTGCTTTATATGGTTTAGTCCTCTTAGTTGTATGCTTAGCATTAAGACTAACCTTAGGCTGTATCACAGGAATGGCCTGCTTGCCTAACTTGATCTCTAACTTTTTAGAAACCGTACAAGACTCATCATATTTAGTAGTCATACAGCGAGTCTTTGCTCTGTGACTGTGCCTCTTCTTCTCTATGTCATAAAGCTTGTATTTTGACATAGTCTCTTTTTTTTCAATGGTGAAGATAGCCTTATGATAGTCTACCTTGAGCTTGGCTATCTATCCATGTTACCGGTAGTAGATGTCTCTCTAATATCTTCGAGAAGATTAGACAATCTTGCTACTTTGGTTATGCATGCCTTAACTTTTTGTGAGATTGCTTATACTTGTCTAACACATTTATGTGTTCTTCAAGTAGTTTGCTAAAAGCATTTTCTAACTCATCGAAAGTAAAGTCATTATACAGAGGATTAGATGATACCTTCTCGAATGCTATAAGACAGACATTAGCATTGCTGCAAGGTCTGTCCTCTGCCTCTGATTTACTGGAATAACTTTGTTCCAGATGCTTGTATTTGTATACTTTCGACCAGTTGTAGCTTTCTTGCTTGATTATCATATGACTGCTTTTCTTTGACAGAGGCTGGTCCTTCTTCATATGCACTGACTTTTGCATCAAAAGCATATTATTTCTTTGTATTGCTTTCGTGGACGTCTTTCTTCCTTCAGTTTGATCTATCAAACTTTAAGAATTTTCTAAAGTTCTTTACTAGCAGGGCTTGCTCATCACCACTTGATAATTCTTCGTCAGAATCATTACATGCAACTCTTTTGGCTTGCGCTTTGAAGGCGATGGATTTTTTTAGGGGTTGCTTCTTCAAATTCTTGTAGGTCCAGCTCGTGGGCCATCAGCTTGCCCATGAGTGTCTCCAGAGTCATGGTGGAGATCCTTTTCTTCAATAATTGCAGTAGCCTTTGGGTTCAATTCTTTGTTAGAGCCCGTAGCACTTTCCTAATCTTCTCACGATTACTGTAATCTTTACCAAGGGATTGCAAAGGATTAGTAATATCTAGGAAACGAGTAAACATCTGTGTAATTGACTCATCGAGTTTCATCTTGAATGATTCATATTCCTGTGTTAGTCTACTGAGCTTGGATTCCTTCACTTGGGAAGTACCTTCATGAGTTACCTCAAGAAGTCTCCAATATCATGAGACAGTACAGGTAGAAACACGATTAAACATCGTCTTGTCAATTGCATATAATAGTGCATTGATGGCACGTATCTAGACTAGCCTTTGACTTTTCTTTATCTGTGTATTTATCATGTGCTTGTCTACAAGTACACCCTTAATCACTATAGGTGTCGGTTTCTTATAACCATCAACAACTATAGACCAAAGATCAAAGTCAAAAGACTTTAGAAAGAAATTCATTCGTATTTTACAATATGTATAGTTTGTTCCATCAAATAGTGGGGGTTATGTGTGGATTTACCTTCACCGTTGAATATTGATTTCACGGCTGCCATATACTCTCTACGGTTGTCATATTAGAATATAACCTGCTCTGATACCAATTGTAGGACCACTGAGCACCTCTAGAGGGCGGTGAATAGAGTACGTGCGAGTGCAGCAAAATAATCACTAATTAAAAAATGAATAGTTATAAACTATGGCAGGAATAAAGAGACAATAATTTAAATTACAGTAAGAGATAGAAGATCAAACTCAGTGGACACTGCGATATATATTGGTTTCTCTAAGAGGACTAATCCAGTCGCGAGTAATCTTGCCCACTGTTAATCCACTATTTGTAAGCTAAATGAGTGCTTGTCGTCTTTACAATACCGTGCTTGGCGACAAGTGTACGACTGACTTTATAATACTGTGCTTGGTGACGAGCACACGACGACTCCGAAAACTGAGATTTTTTGACTTCCAACCTCTTTACAACCCTGTAAACCAAAGACTCTAAATCGAATAAGTTTCTACTGGCTTTGGCTAAGAGAAGTATAGGTGGAATGTAAAAAGCTTTAGATCACTTAAAAACACTTTAAGAATGAATAGAGAGAAGAGTGAATTAGTGATTAGAAATATGAAAATCTTCTCTATTTATCTGTATTTTTCCTGACCGAACTCTAGAATAGTTCAGGTAGAGTTCGGATGCTAAGATCTCGCAAACGAACGTTGGATGCAGATTTGGAGGCAACTGAATTTCAAATTTGACTTGACCAAACTCGGTCAGAACTCGAACAGAACTCGGTCAGAGTTCTGCCGGAGTTCTGATAGTTCAGAACTAAATTTGAATAAACCAAATTGTATAGGTATTTTAGGCTTTTTGGATATATAGATTTTGATATATGGGTTGGCTTTTTGGAAAGGTGGACTGGAGATAACCTAAGCCAGTAATATTCGATCAATTTTATATTTTATATCCTAGACTCAATAAAGGTAAAAAATACAGAAGGAATGTAAAAATGACTCGATCTAGATTCCGTTACAATTTACTTTTGGATGATGACTTGAATGCTTGTTGTAGATGCAGTACGTTCTTTTGATATTGATTTTAATGACCTAAAACATTAGTAGCTGTTCGTATATTTTGTGTATCGACTTAAGTCGTTGTTGATTATCAAAATCAGGTGCGACCATTAGGTAATAGGCCAATACACATGATGATATGAGTTAAAATATTTATTTAGGTTATAGACACTTAGAAATATTTTCTAGAATTTTCTAGGAGTTTTCTGGATTTTTCTCCAATTTATTTGGATTTATTTGGAGTTAAAATAGTTTTTAAATGATTTTTTGAATTTAAATTAGTATTTACACAGTCAGCAGCCCAGCCAGTCACACTCGTGTTTCACTTAACAAAATTCCTAAAAATTAGCTTTTGAAAGAAAATGAGAAAAAGTACAAAAGTACAAGTTGTTCTGGGAAGTATTGTTATGGAAGTCTGATCTGAAAGCGATCACTTTGTTCCTTGGACCATACGATGATGATAAAGAAAACTGCTTAAAGAAGATGAACAATCGAAAGAACTAAGTCACTGGAAAGATATCGAGCAACGGCACTGATGGCACAATCGAATGCTTTCTTACTTTGCTTCACCCTGTTCTTGAGAAAAAGTTGAAAAAATGCTTCTAGGAATATCACTCTGAAAGTATGAGTTTTCTAAGAATCCCCTTCCCCCGTCTCTCTATTGATCTTTGATGTTGTCTATGTAAAAATAAGTCTATTTATAGACTTGACCCTTTGTGCGTAAAAAATAATAAAATTGGGTCTCTACGCGAGTAACTGTCACCCACGATGTAAATCATCCTCTACGCACGTTGATACGTGTCCCATATAGAGTTTTGATCTCTACGCATGGTGACACATGTCCCACTACTTCAACAAAATCGGGAGAGCACGTACACACGTTCCTCGATAAGTGTGGCATGAAAGCCACATAAGCAAACCACGTTCTCATGTAGTCAGGAAAGCTCGGGCGTAAAAATGACCCAAAATATACTCCCTGTGTAAAGTAGTAGACTGGGCATAAAATAGCACAAAATAGACTTCCCACATAAAGTGGCTGAAAAATAGCCTTGAGCGTAAAATTAGCTCAAAAAACTTTACGCCCACAATAACCTTGAGCGTAAAAGCTCGAATAGCTATCGAGCGTAAAAGAAGCAGATTATTGAGCGTAAAGTAGCCTATATGCACACTAAATGATAGTATTGGGTTTAGTGTAAATCTAATCATCTTGGCTTCTGTGCAATCCTGCTGTCAGAACATCATTCTGTCAGATCAAATCACTCGCATTAAATGCGACCTGACAGTCTATCCCTGGCATAAAAGTGGAGGATAACTCTTGCGTAAAAGCTTCCCGCGTAGAGAATAGCATGCATTGTAACACCCAGTTTTCCAGATGAAGGTAATTTTGAAAGTTTGTAATTATATTTATTATTTATTGAATTGGTGAATTCTAGTTTGACTTTGACTTGTTGAGACCTAGTGGACTAGCCTAGAACCTAACCCTAGCTATGGTAACCCTAGTCTAACTTGAGTTAACCTATTTTAGTCATTAGATTTTAGTTTTAGAATGAGGGGATTTGGTTTAGTGAATTTAAGTCATGATTTATGGTTTATGAAAACTTATGACTTCATGACTTAATTAATCATGACTTAAGCCCATGGGCCAATTTAGAAACCCTAACCCTAATTATTCAACTCATGACCAGCCATAGGAGAACCCCTTCCTATTTAATGTCATGCTGAGGAGTTCTTGCCTCTTTTAGAGCTTGACCTAGTTTTGAAGAAAAGGTATTTTTCCCCTTCCCAAAAATCCTCATAAATTCATTTTAATTCATTTTTAATCCTAGTCTTTTGCATTAGGACCTAATTTTGTTTGTTTATTATTTCTAGAGGTTAACCTCAGTTTTGGGTTCATTTGGAGCTTTGGAGTTGGTATTTGGAATCTTTTCATTGGGCTTTCTTGGAAGATTGACACACATAGGTAACCACCCTCAAATTGTGATTTAATTCTGTTTTCTTTGCATTTAGGGCTAGATCTAGGAGTTCTCTAGCTGTTCCTGAAGTTTGAGCCAATTTCGTGTCCGTTTGGTGTCCGTATCGGACACGTGTCATAGTGTACGTATAGGTGTTCGATAAAATCTCACTTAGGAATTTATTTTTGATTTTTGTAAATCTAATTACATGAATTTGTAGATCTATGTATGTACATTAATTTTTGTGAAAGATGTTAGGTATTTTGGTGTCGTTTTGTGTCGGTTTTTGGTGTTGGACACGCGTGCACGACACGAGTGCACTGTCCTGCATCACGGGATGGATATCTCACTGTGTCGGACACGTGCACACGCCAAATTTTGGGAGGATGTCAGGGCACTGACTGACATCATCCTCCCAAAATTTGGGGCCATTTGGTGCAGTGTGCGAGGAGTTCCTCCCCACTAGCTGTACTGGCCGTGCATGCGCGCTGTGACGCGTAAAATTTAACCACTGATACGGCTCTAAAGCTGACACGACACTTGTCGAGGACACGTTGCAGGGCCATAGACACGTGCCCTATATGGGGCGAACATGTGGACAAGACCATGACTGTGTCGTGCAACGTGTCGTGTCCTAGAGTGACACACACGTGCACGATGTTGTTGTGCACAGTTTTTGCGTCTATGTACGAGCAGTGTTTGGACACAAATTGTGTCCAGTTTCGTGGACACTTAGACACTCCACAACACATGCACACATGGAACTTCAATTACCAACCTTTAATTTAGTATATTAACATGATTTGATTTCGAAATGTGCATTTCCATTTAATCACTGATACCATATGTTTGTTTCGAAAATTCTGAATTGATTTCATTTTAATCTGATTTAAATGATGTTTTAAATTGCCATATTGATTCCACATGTGTATTAGTTCCTGCTGGATAGGATTTACATATTAGATTTGGTTTGCACTTGAAAATAGGGTTTTGGACTGTTGATAGACTGAATACACAGTTTTTCCTAGAACTGAATTTCTGTTCATTTAATTTCCTGATTAAAACTGAATCTTAGTGTTTAATTATCATGTTGGATTCATGTTCACACACATGTTTTCCTGCTAAGTTTGGTTTTACATGTTTGGTTGGTTTTGCACTAGAGTAATGAGATTTTGAATTATGGTTGGGCTGAAAAGGGAGGGACTGATACACAGTCCTGGGAATGGAGTTCTGAACTTCATCCCTTTCTAACTGATTTTAGAGTTAGTCACCAGGTTTAATCCATTGCATTGTGATTAGTTCGCTGATAGGTTAGTTCCTGCTATGTTGGATTTGCATGTTAAGATTGGTTGTTGATTGGTGTTTGAGAATGGGGGTTTCAATTTGATTTGAATTGGCTTTGAGTTAACTGTTAGCTACCTATTGTTAACTACATCTGGTTTTCATTTCCTGAGTTCATCACTAATATTCCTGAGAATGTAACCAGAGCTACACCCTCACTCACTCACTGTTAGCTTTAATCCTGAAATTGATTTTCTTATTTTTAAACTGAAATTGATTGCTAAATTACCATGTTTAATTCTTACATAGGTGTGTTAGTTTACTGCTAGGATGATTATATGTCAGTAGGGATTTCGAAATGGATTTTGGATTGGTTTGGGTTAATGAAACTGTCACAAACCTGGGAACTATTTTCCTGAGAATGGCTCACACCACTGAGTTCACATGTACCAAACACATCCACTCATCACTTAAATTGAACTGTCATCTACCAGATTCTTGAATTTTGTTCACTGTTCTATATGAACACACCTAAGCTATTGACATAAACCCATTTTCTGAGTTGACACATCCTCTATTGGATTCCCTGTCACTGTGAACACATGTTAGTTTTCAGACTTCACACACACACTAAATCCTGTACCACCACACAACACCCTAGTAGCTAACTGCCATTTTGACACACACCTATGTCTAAACCATTTTTGACACATACACAAAATGAGAACAGTCCCATATACATTATACACATATGCAAACCTATCACATACACCCTATCTATATGCACCATGTACTCTACACACACATTGCCCTATTGACACAAAATAGTATCACATTCAAACACACACTTGACACACTAGCCTATACTTGTCCACACCTATTTGTTGAACTGCCATGTACCATACACCCATACCCACACACAGGTTAGCACCATTGATATCCATGTTAACACTATATCACCCTCACATATACCCCCATACACATACACATGTATCCTCTCTTTATCACTATATGTTAATATATATTTTGCATATATACATAATGTAGCCTATATGTGTATGAGTGTGGTATTTATATAAATTAGATATAATTTTAATGTGTGAGATATGGAGAATAGATATGTGTATGCAAAAAATATATATTAAAATATATATATAGCCTAGGCCTATAGCCTATGGCTCATAGCCTATGTTTATGGCTTGAATGCCAGCGTAGGTGTGTGGTTGGCTTGATAGCATGTTTGGCTTGTACTTGTGCTAGATTGCTAGTATAGGTTTGGGTTAGGCCTAGTGAGATTTGATAGACTAGTGTAGTTGACTTGGGTTGACCCAGAGTTGACCAAGTTTGACTTGGACCTAGTTTGACCTAGACAGTTGACCAGGTTTGACTTAGAGTTGACTTTGACTTAGATTCCTAGAAATCAGTAGATTGCATCATAAACTTCATTTATCTTATTTTAAACATATTATAACTCATATTACTCTGTTTAGAACATTGTGACTCCGGTGCAGACATCTGTTATTATACTACTCCTTTCAGAGTAGCAGGCGGGTACATTCTCTGATAGTTCTTCCATTTACTTGTCATTTACTGTACTTCAGTTGTAGCTAGTTCTATTTGATTCTATATTGCAAACACGATTTGATATTACTGGATCCATTTCATGCGACACTCACTTATTCATGTCTGGCCTCTATTTATGGAACCACCTACAGGAATTACCCTGGAATCATTTACTGGAATCATTCGTGTACTGGCTGGACTTATACCTATTTTCGTGTCGGGTTATGGATTCACTTGTACTTGCTGTATGGGGAAATATTGGAATAGGCATGTGAACATACCCAAATACTGGAACCACTTGGAATTATACTGAAATGATAGCCATCCCACACTTGGCCGAGTGTGTGGTCAGCCGTATTACCTACAGCCGTTCACATGTCGATCCCGATATTTTAAAACACACTGTTAGAGTATAGACTGGACTCACCTTATACCGGACTCATCTTGTACTGGAATCACCTGGAATTGGATTATATTGTCTGGACTCACACAAGACTCTTTTATACTGTTGGACTTATATCATGCTACTCTAGTTCAGCTAGATTATTTTACAGTCTTCCTTTCCACATTTTCCCTTCTTTTAGCTACTTTCCTTTCCTTGTACTTAATTGTGTTCTATATCATTACCTGTATAAAACTACCACGTTCATCAATAAAACTGTCTATAACTGGTTTATAGTTCTCTGTCATTTACTTGGGTTTCTTTACGAGTTGTACTCGTTCCTGTCCTGACTGGACCTGTTGAAAATTTTACAGATGAATGTCCTGAGGACACATGCCCTACATATTATGGACTCGGAGACGGGATGGCTACCTTTGGCCCCGACACTCAGGTGTGATGGGGATTTAGTTTAGTAGACTAGCATCTATTTTTCATGTTGAACTTTTGTATTGATTTGAGACTTGTGTAGAATATGAGATTTGTTGAGAATCGTTATTATTTTAGAGTTGTCTTTCTATTTCTTAGTTAATTCTTCTGTGATTATCTTATCATGCTTAGACTGTAATTGAGTTATAATATCTAATACTTGTCCTCCGTTCGGAGTTGAGATTTGACAAGTATATTATAATTGCGTGAGTTGTTGGCTAGATAGTAACCTAGGACAGCGTTCTACCGCCAACACTGCGGCGTAGGCTGGGCATTATTACGTGCTCGTACCCTCACAGTGGGTGCAGGTCGTGACACATTTTTAGTGGTGGCCCATGCAGGTCGAGAGTCACATTAGTACGATATCGTGGTAGTACAGTGACTTAGTTGTACTGCTGCGAGCCTGCGATAGGAATGAGCGATAGGCTTCAACGGAGAGGTACTCAATCACAGTTAGGACTACTTGAGAAGATTCCTGGGATGACCCTTGAGAATCTCATTATAAACCATCTCGAAATTCGACTCCGACAGTTTCTGTCTACTTCCTTGATTCATCGTTAAATTTGATTCTTGGTATTTATTATTGATTTGATTTTCTACCAAGATAACATTATAGGCTAGGTTGCCCCATTCATGGAATCTAGAGTCTTCTACAGCCATATCAGCTGGTTGGGCGATTAGATAGAGTCTAATTTTGGATATATTTCTCGGGTGTGGGAATTTAAAGTTTTCGCAGCTAAGCTAGCGGCAATGCAAAATTTTAAATACCATGATTCTAGAGGTATGTACATTAGTTGTGGACTCTATGGATTATCGTAGCCATACTTAATGGTGTGACAAGAATTCTGGTAACATGGTTCTGGATAGACGGGTATGATTATCAGATTGCAGAATAGATACCATATAGATGGTGCCCTAGTATAATCGACTGGAATATCAGGGTGGATATTACTTGAGTGTCATGGGATTAGATAGAGGGAGCTAGACCACCTGTAGCGCAGCACCATGCCCCGCACCATCAGAGGGACACATCCCAGAGGGGCAGGGCTTTTGCGCTGACAATTGTGTAGACCGACGCTACGGGTGACAGGTTAGCAGGTCTGTCCTTCTGTTCTTCTTTCCATCTTGTTGTGTGATTCCGTTAGTACCTGCCAGGATATTGCTTGTGATTTCTAGATAGTGTCGCTACCCGGTTCGAGACCATGGAATCACGACTAATAAGATTTTGCTTGCATGATTATCTCTTGACCTTGATTGATTGGGGGTTGACCTAGTAAGGGTGCGATCATTTTAATTTCGAGGACGAAGTTTTTCTAAGGGGGTAGGATTGTAACACCCAGTTTTCCAGATGAAGGTAATTTTGAAATTTGTAATTATATTTATTATTTATTGAATTGGTGAATTCTAGTTTGACTTTGACTTGTTAAGACCTAGTGGACTAGCCTAGAACCTAACCCTAGCTATGGTAACCCTAGTCTAACTTGAGTTAACCTATTTTAGTCATTAGATTTTACTTTTAGAATGAGGGGATTAGGTTTAGTGAATTTAAGTCATGACTTATGGTTTATGAAATGGCTTATGACTTCATGACCTAATTAATCATGACTTAAGCCCATGGGCCAATTTAGGAAACCCTAACCCTAATTATTCAACTCATGGCCAGCCATAGGAGAACCCCTCCCTATTTAATGTCATGTTGAGGAGTTCTTGCCTCTTTTAGAGCTTGACCTAGTTTTGAAGAAAAGGTATTTTTCTCCCTTCCCAAAAATCCATAAATTTATTTTAATTCCTTTTAATCCTAGTCTTTTGCATTAGGACCTAATTTCTGTATGTTTATTATTTCTGGAGGTTAATCTCAGTTTTGGGTTCATTTGGAGCTTTGGAGTTGGTATTTGGAATCTTCTATTGGAGCTTTCTTGGAGGATTGACACACATTGGTAACCACCCTCAAATTGTGATTTAATTCTGTTTTCTTTACATTTAGGGCTAGATCTAGGAGTCCCCTAGCTGTCCCTAAAGTTTGAGCCAATTCGTGTCCGTTTGGTGTCCGTATCGGACACGTGTCATAGTGTATGTATAGGTGTTCGATGAAATATCACTTAGGAATTTAATTTGATTTTTGTAAATCTAATTAGATGAATTTTTAGATCTAAGTATGTACATTAAATTTTGTGAAGGATGTTAGGTATTTTGGTGTCGTTTTGTGTCGGTTTTTGGTGTTGGACACGCGTGCACGACACGAGTGCACTGTCCTGCATCACAGGTTGGATATCTTACTGTGTCGGACACGTGGACACACCAAATTTTGGGAGGATGTCAGGGCACTGACTGACATCATCCTTCCAAAATTTGGGGCATTTGGTGAAGTGTGCGAGGAGTTCTCCTCCTCGCACTAGCCGCACTAGCCGCGCGCGCTGTGCACGCGTAAAATTTACCACTGACACGGCTCTAAAGCTGACACGACACTTGTCGAGGACATGTTGCAGGGCCATAGACACGTAGCCCTATATAGGGCGAACACGTGGACATGACCACGACATGTGTCGTACAACGTGTCGTGTCCTAGAGTGACACACACGCATACACGACGCTGTCTGTGCACAGTTTTTATGTCTGTGTACGAGCAGTGTTCAGAAAGGAATTGTGTCCAGTTTCGTGGACACTTAGACACTCCACATATGGATCTTCAATTACCAACCTTTAATTTAGTATATTAACATGATTTGATTTCGAAATGTGCATTTCCTATTTAATCACTGATACCATGTGTCTGTTTCGAAAATTCTGAATTGATTTCATTTTAATCTGATTTAAATGATGTTTTAAATTGCCACATTGATTCCCACATGTGTATTAGTTCCTGCTGGATAGGATTTACATATTAGATTTGGTTTTGCACTTGAAAATGGGGTTTTGGACTGTTGATAGACTGAATACACAGTTCTTCCTAGAACTGAATTCCTGTTCATTTAATTTCCTGATTAAAACTGAATTTTAGTGTTTAATTCTCATGTTGGATTCATGTGCACACATGTTAGTTCCTGCTAAGTTTGGTTTTACATGTTAGGTTGGTTTTGCACTAGAGTAATGAGATTTTCGAATTATGGTTGGACTGAAAAGGGAGGGACTGATACACAGTCCCGGAAATGGAGTTCTAAACTTCATCCCTTTCCTAACTGATTTTAGAGTTAGTCATCAGGTTTAATCCTTTGTATTGTGATTAGTTCGCTGATAGGTTAGTTCCTGCTATATTGGATTTGCAAGTTAAGATTGGTTGTTGATTGGTGTTTGAGAATGGGGGTTTCAATTTGATTTGAATTAGCTTTGAGTTAACTGTTAGCTACCTATTGTTAACTATCATCTGGTTTTCATTTCCTGAGTTCATCACTAATATTCCTGAGAACATGTAACTTGAGCTACACCCTCACTCACTCACTGTTAGATTTAATCCTGAAATTGATTTCCTTATTTTTAAACTGAAATTGATTGCCAAATTGCCATGTTTAATTCTTACATAGGTGTGTTAGTTTACTGCTAGGATGATATATGTCAGTAGGGATTTCGAAATGGATTTTTGATTGGTTTGGGTTAATGAAACTGTCACAAACCTGGGAACCATTTTCCTGAAAATGGCTCACACCACTGAGTTCACATGTACCATACACATCCACTCATCACTTAAATTGAACTGTCATCTACCAGATTCCTGAGATTTTGTTCACTGTTCTATATGACACACCTAAGCTATTGACACACAACCCATTTTCTGAGTTGACACATCCTCTATTGGATTCCCTGTCACTGTGAACACATGTTAGTTTTCAGACTTCACACACAAACTAAATCCTGTACCACCACACAACACCCTAGTAGCTAACTGCCATTTTGACACACACCTATGTCTAAACCATTTTGACACATACACAAAATGAGAACAGTCCCATATACATTACCCAATACAAACCTATCACATACATCCTATCTATATGCACCATGTACTCTACACACACATTGCCCCCATTAAACAAAATGGTATCACATTCAAACACACACATACTTGACACTAGCCTATACTTGTCCACACCTATTTGTTGAACTGCCATGTACCATACACCCATACCGACACACAGGTTAGCACCATTGATATCCATGTTAACACTATATCACCCTTACATATACCCCCATACACATACACATGTATCCTCTCTTTATCACTATATGTTAATATATATTTGCCTATATGCATAATGTAGCCTATATGTGTATGAGTGTGGTATTTATATAAATTAGATATAATTTTAATGTGTGAGATATGTGAGAATAGACTATATGTGTTTTAGCCTAGGCCTATAGCCTATGGCTCATAGCCTATGTTTATGGCTTGAATGCCAGTGTTAGTGTGTGGTTGGCTTGATAGCCTAGTTTGGCTTATAATTGTGCTAGATTGCTAGTATAGGTTTGGGTTAGGCCTAGTGAGACTTGATAGACTAGTGTAGTTGACTTGGGTTGACCCAGAGTTGACCAAGTTTGACTTGGACCTAGCTTGACCTAGACAGTTGACCAGGTTTGACTTATAGTTGACTTTGACTTAGATTGACCTAGAAATCACGTAGATTGTACCATAAACTTCATTTATCTTAGTTTAAACATATTATAACCTATATTACTCTGTTTAGGACATTGTGACTCCGGTGCAGACATCTGTTATACACTACTCCTTTCAGAGTAGCAGGCGAGTACATTCTCTGACAGTTCTTCCATTTACTTATCGTTTACTGTACTTCAGTTGTAGCTAGTTCTATTTGATTCTATATTACAAACACGATTTGATATTACTGGATCCATTTCATGCGACACTCACTTATTCATGTCTGGCCTCTATTTCTGGAACCACATACTGGAATCACCCTGGAATCATTTACTGGAATCATTCGTGTACTGGTTGGACTTATACCTATTTTCGTGTCGGGTTATGGATTCACTTCTACTTGCTGTGCGGAGAAATATTGGAATAGGCATGTGAACATACCCAAATACTGGAACCACTCCCTTGTAATTATACTGGAATGATAGCCATCCCATACTTGGCCGAGTGTGCGGTGTGCCGAATTACCTACAGCCGTTCACATATCGTTCCCGATATTTTAAAATACACTGTTAGAGTATAGACTGGACTCACCCCGTGTCAAGACCCGTACCCTTTTTTTAAACGGATACGAGACGTGTCCAAGCCAGCCTACGCCGCAGTGTCGGCGGTAGAACGCTGTCACGGCCATGAAGATCAGAATCACAAATAATGCTTATTCACATAATTAATTTAACTTACAATGATCACAAGTTTTACATTTGTAGAAAATATAAACTTGTACAAGTAAATGAATGACTATAACTCAACTATCTAGCTAGTCTCTAGGCTTTAGTCTACAAGTATTCCCATCACTCTCCTAGCTAAATGAATCCACGGCTAACCTAAAAATATTGGTTTCCAGTCAGGAATGGAACGAGCACAATTCACTGAATGCAATTTCAAATAAAGAAAATGACTATAAAACAAAGGTTAGACATCAATCATGAGTTTTAAAAATAAACAGTAAATATGGAAAACCAATAGCAATAAATAGACACAAAATACTTTCCCCAACTGTTAGAAGTACATTTGATATGTGATCAGACTGGGCCACTACACCGCACGGTCTATGAGATCTACTTGCATGAAAATAAACACGGTCTACGAGATCTACTTGCAGAAATTAAACAATGTCTACGAGATCTACTGCATAAAAATAAACACGGTCTACGAGATCTACTGCAATAAAATAAACACGGTCTACGAGATCTACTGCATGAAAATAAACACGGTCTACGAGATCCACTGCAATAAAATAAACACGGTCTACGAGATCTACTGCATGAAAATAAACACGGTCTACGAGATATACTACAATAAAATAAACACGGTCTACGGTCGGATCACACATCCTTGGACTTCTCATTCCTGACTCAACAATTTATAGTAGAGTATAAAATCATATAACCAATGACTAATCAATGAAATATAGTAAAGATCAATATCGAAATGCAGACAATAAACTGTACTCGCCTGTGGTCCTCTGCTAATGAAATCGACAATCTAAACCACTCCATGTGCCACAATAGTCAAAACTCGTACCACAGTCCCCGAAAGCTGAAATAAACATTACCAATGTTCTTAGAATATTCAAAATAGCTAGGATCGCCTGTCCTTAAGTCCAATTCTGGACACAGGGGCAAAACGGTAATTTCGGGTCGAAACGGTGTCCGTCGTTGGACCCGCTTTGCACCGAAAAGTGTGCCAGAGTCAACGGGCTCTAAAGTCGTCAAACTACATGTCTACGGATCCAGTTTTTCTATACGAACCCAACCGTATGTCCAGAGTTGGATTCCGGCGGGCCGTGCACAAAATCGCCCGATGAGTGGAACCGCGGGGCCCGCAAAATGGTAATTTTATCAACTGTCTCAGAATTGGACCAAACTTGGCGTACAGGACCAAAAAAATGATACGGTCCTGTTGGCGCAAGTTTCGTCTTGATCTGACGAGCATGCACAAAGTAATTGAGGAATTTGCAAAGTGCACGATATGGTGAATTTCGACGGATATGCATCAATTTCGTCGCGCACACGCGACCAATTTGAATTTCGTCAAAGCCCACACGACCACGAAACCATTACGTATCTTTCGATACTTTCGGTTCGTGACCATGTCGCCCGGAATGGCGGAACGCACGTCATGTGGATGAATTTTCTAGTTTCTAAAACTGTTTTCAAAGTGATTTGCTCGAATTCGGAAACTAATTTTATGCGTATAATGTATAAAATCTGAAACTTCAAAAAGAGTCATAATCTCCTACATGTTGTCTAAAGTACTGTTCAAATAGTTTCTCAAAACTGTTGATCGTTCGACGGAAAATTGCCTTCTAAATCGGGTGTCGGGATGTCATATATGTCCTATTTTGACAAGATTTTTGTCCGACTTTGGATCGATATAAATCTACATTTAACTACGTTCTTTGTGAACCTAATTATGGGGATACGAAGTCGTATAGTTTGGGTACGTACAAGAGGAGTCGGTTAGAGAAATGGATGTTTGTGGACGACGCACTCGTCCAGCGAAGTCGGGCTTCCGCCGTTGCTCCCTGTTTAACTCGCGCGCACGCAGACGATTTCCCGCGCCGTGTCAGCCGACTTCAGCCATGCACGGCGGCGCTGTGAGCGCGGGGTGGCCGCCAGGTAGGTGGGAATCCAGAGTTTAGGGTTTTGGTGATGTTCGATCGCTCGAGCTCTCGATTAATTCGATATTTATACGCGGCACAGGGAGCGCATGAATGAACAGGGGATGGGGTCGGGTTTTTAGCCTTAGGTAAAATTTCATATAGGTCCCGCTACCTTCAATATTTACATAGGTCCCATGCTGAGTCAAATTTCGTATTATAAATTACAAATAAACTATTCTCTTATAACATACATATATATATGCTCATATATGTTATATATATATATATATATATATATATATTATATATATATATATATATATATATTATATATATATATATATATATATATATATATATATATATGTATATATATAAATATATATATACATATATGATCATATATATGTATATATATATATATTCGCATATATGTATATATATTATGTATATATATATGCTCATTTTTCTTTTTTATATATATGCTCATATATGTGTATATATATATATATATATATATATATATATATATATATATATAAATATATATATATATATATATATATATATATATTTAATATATATAAAAATATATATATATATAAAATATATATATATATAATATATATATATATATATATATATATATATATATATATATAGATATATATATATATATATGTATATATATATATATATATATATATATATATATATATATATATATTCGCATACACGTATATATGTACTATATATATTTATATATACACACATATACGTATATTTATATATATATTTTTACAAATACACGTATACACATATACCATATATTTATTATATATATATATATATATATATATATATATATATATATATATATATATATATATATATATATATATATATATATATATATCTATATTCACTTATATATTTGGTTAAATGATAATAACTAATAATAATAAGTAATTTCTATTTTATAACCATAATAATATTATTAATAGTATATAACTTCAATAAATAATAATAACAATAATAATAACAACTAAATTCAATGAACTAATATTGGCATATATACCATCATGCACCGTCTAGTTATTCCAAAATGTACAAGGATCTATTTTGTACAAATATCATTGAATATAAACTAATAATAATATTTAATTAAGAATAATTTGAAAATATTCATTATATCATTAAAACAGAATACGACACCATCTTACCAAGATACATCGACACGAATGTCATTGGACGTGCCGCATGACCTATATGGGCTTGGGCTCAGTTCGGGTCCAGTCCGGGCTAGAATGGTATAACTTATTTTCCTAAAATTCAATAATATAAATAATGAGTAAATAAACATTCGATAAGGGTTAAGTCGTAACTTGGCTTGGTTTTCCTAGTTAGGACATCGCTATGGCTCGTCCTTCCTTATCAGGGCTAACACACTAGTCAAGCACGCCATTGCACTATCTGTGTCACGATTCCTAGTCACCTCGTACTCCAAAACTCCATCCTGGTCGAAATCATCTACCGTAATAATTAATTAAATAATTATTTATAAAAATCTAAAAATTACCATTTAATTCAAATAAATAAATAAAAATAAATTATCAAAATTCCGGAAAGAGGGGCTACAAATCTATCCACCTTAAAAATAATTTCGTTCTCGAAATTCTAATTCATAATTATTCCAAAAATTAAAGTCTACTATTTCCTTAATCTTCTAAAAAAATAGTTTATACCTTTCTCCTAGCCATCTAACCTCCAGGACTTCTACCCACCTTTGGTCACACTACTCTCTCAAATCTATGTCACTAAAAACTTGTAATCTTCCAACTAATTGCTAAAATTGCTTACAAATGGATATCTACTGCTTTTGGCCTCTATAATCCTATCCTTTCTATCAAGTAACCCAAAATCTAACAATCAACAATTTACACAAGTAGCTAAGAATATTGGCAAATTCTAATAAGCATGACCATTCGTCTTCTGAAATAGGCAGGACAGGAAGATAAGGGAGGATAATCAAGAGCATCTATGAAGTTTCAAGAGGGGTAGAGAATATCCAACGACACAGCTAAAAATATTTATGAATCATTGACTTATTTGCTAGACTGGGTCACTCTAGTCTAGTCAATTGCTAAATCGAAAAACCCTTCGCTTCTCAGAGGGTCTCACAATCCATGCAATACGAAAATTTCGTTCCTGCCATTCTAAACAAGGTTTCACAATAGAACAGAATTTGGGAAATCAAGGTTGTGATATATTTTGTGGTTATTTAAACACACAAGCAAGGAATATAATTACAACGCAAGATCATATCGCAACTTCCAGGTAGATGGTATAAGGGTTACGAATGACCTCACTTCCTCAGGGGTGGAGCCTATATAATGGGTATAGGGACTTATCTCAACTAGTTTGGTTTTATAGTCCAAATACGGTAGTATGCATGGATGGGTTCCATTGGGTATTAATGGGTTATCTATTTGGACATCAGTCGTTGGTTGGATGAACATTGGATTTCAATCTATATGGATTGGACAAGATCCCCATGATAAAACTATTTCGTCTAGATTAGGGTATCCTAGAATAGGTTTCTACCCAAAGGGTTGAGCTAGTTGCTAGTAAGGTTGGTTAGCTAGGTCCCTAAAGCTCAAAATGTGCCTTCAGTGACTTTGTGTTTAAGGAGCACATGAGGCCTCAATTGGGTGACACACTAGTGGCATGTGCGTAGTGGGCTTTGAGTAGATTACAACCATATATTGGGTCGAATGTACCGAGTCAAGGTTGAGGCTCTAGTGGAAGTCAGAAAGTATACCGGTGTTGTGGTAAGGGTTATAGCTAGTCCTTTTAACCTAAAACTCGTAGCACAAAAATAAAGTACAAGGAGATGGGTTTGAGTGGGACATGATATACCTAGATGAAGGTGGACTTGTCTAGATCTTGCATATGAAGTTTGTTGGAATGTAACAGCTGGTCTCGTGCTCCGAATATTAATGACACGGTCGGGGCACAAAATAATCTAAACGAAAAGTAGGAGTCTATGGGGCACTAATTATCATCCTAATAGGAATTGTTCTAATCAATCGGTAATCCTCGTACGTCCTAAATTTTTTGAAAGTTTCCAGTCTACCCACCTTAGAAGCTGGGACATAGTTTTTAGGAATAATGAGGTTAGAAGAATTTCAAAGTCCGGTATTGCGCCTCGACTCTTGTTAATAGAGGATAAGGAACGGTGTAATAGAATACGGTAGATATGAGTTAAGTCATGGATCGTTCCTCAATAAGTGGAAAACGAGTGTGCACATTGACACATGGTCGATAAAATAGAATGACCTACTCGTCCACAGTATACAAGAGTTATCGACGGGGTAACCAACTCTAAGGCACGTCATATAAAGGGGTTTCTAACAACTGGTTCGTAAATTTTTATTTGTCAACCTGCCAGACTATTGTTACAAGGGTTCTAGTTAAACCAAGCTTCAAACAATGATTAGAGGCTCACAATATTTGGTTTCTGGAGAATAGGTAGTCTCCTAGGTTGGCATTTGGTCAAGGGGAAAGATCCTAATCATTCTCGGGCTCCAATGGCCAGAAGATCAAGATAGTAGGTTTAGTGTCGAAGGGAGGACGAGTAACTCAAGGCAAGGTTCCAGTCACAGAGCTGGCCGATGGAAGCTTTACTTGCATATACAACTATCAAAGCCATGGGAATACTCTGTATCTATCTATCAATTACGAGCTTTCGTCTTTCTAATCGGTGAAAGACGAAACAATAAAGAGTTCAAGAGAGATGTCACTGAATTCAATTACGTGATTCAAAGGCGAATGTATATTTCAAGAGGAATTGTCAAAGCAGTCGTGGATGAGATCCTAGAGACATCTACATCTCAATCCACGTAGGATAATTAAATAAAGTACGAACCAAATGTATCATGGTTGATCAGACCACAATACACTGATTCGGATTAGACAATATGTTAATAGGCGTCCCTACTAAACATATGTCTTGAATCAAACTCGAGAACAGAGTGAGCTTGTAAAACTAGGCCGTAATAGCAGCATTGGTTAAGATAGTCCAAATACAAGTATGCGAGATTTCTGAAAGAAGTTACAGGTAGTTCAAGTTTTGTGAGAATCAAACTTCACCTGGTATTCTTGCTTACACGGTCATCCTACTATCTTCTCATCCATAATGCCTTGGTCGACTAATGGGTTATGAACCCTTAAATTCTATATTCTAGGTAAACCTATTAGCGTCAATCAATATATCGTCAATAGGTGACAAGGACCACGGAATGCTAGGTCGGAAGACATGCTACCCAACTTACAAAACTTCCACTAATATCGGCTTTGGATCTTATGGGACATGCATGTCATTATCCTATCCTCTATGGTATCACAATCTTGTAATCATGTTTGAAGTCATTTCACCCCGGATTACACCTCGCTCGTATACTCTGGCTGTGGTAAACCCTTGGTTTCGTAACTCAACATGATACAAAATCGAACCCTTCTTAACTCTATCCAATATTGGCTCAAGGGTATCTACGATCAAGAGAGGACCACTAGCCATAGTTTTGGCAATATCCCATCACCTATATTTTCTTAAACTAATTTCACCTCTAGGGGTTGTGTCTCACCAGTACGCTGCTGGCTGTTGTATATCCCTAGTCTCCAAAATTCAATTAAATGGTGACAGTGCGCTGCTGTCCTGCCATTATGAGTTAACTAACATTCCTTTAACTATATCTGTAAGAAAAATTCATGGGCTTCTAGAGATTCCAACAAGCTGACTATGAACTAAAGCGTAAGTATTTGTCCTATTAGTCACCACCCTTAAAATAGAGATTGAGCGGGGAGGAAATAACTGAAGACAACAGAAATACGAACACTCTAGTATCTATCTCATGTGTATTCAAACTATGGAGGAAAACTTTAAATCGAAACTAACTTGAGGTCCGTATATGGATACTATAATCAAAATTATATAAAAATAATTCTTAGGGCAAATAGGGGCTAAATAGGCAATTTGAATTAAGATATGAGGATGACATCTAAAGGAGCAAAGAGAAGGAATTTAATAGTATATCACGGTTAGATCATTACTTCTATGAAGTCCGGTCTCACTAGTTGAATAATCTATCCACATTGGATCGTGACGTCATAACCAGAGGTAATAGTGTACCTATGGGGATCTGATAAACTATCATAATTAATTACTCCTCATCTAAATTCCATGGCCTAGACTACCCATCGGTAAATTTGTATGAGGGACTCCTAGTCCTAGCTATTCTCTTAAATTAAATTAATCTTAATTCGTGAATGAGCATTTTCAAGTCGCAAGCTCACAATAGTACGACTAACTTAAGTACTATCACGAGTTCGCATGATTTGCGAAGTCAGACCTGCATGGGCCACCACAAAAACTTGTCACGACCCGCACCCATTTTTTTTAAAACGGATACGAGACGTGTCCAAGCCAGCCTACGTCGCAGTGTCGACGGTAGAACGCTGTCACGGCCATGAAGATCAGAATCAGAAATAATGCACATTCATATAATTAATTTAACTTCCAATGATCACAAGTTTTATATTTGTAGAAAATATAAACTTGTACAAATAAATTAATGACTACAACTCAACTATCTAGCTAGTCTCTAGGCTTTAGTCTGCAAGTATTCCCGTCACTCCCCAAGCTAAATGAATTCACGGCTAACCTGAAAATGTTGGTTTCCAGTCAGGAATGGAACAAGCACAATTCACTGAATGCAATTTCAAATAAAGAAAATGACTATAAAATAAAGGTTAGACATCAATCATGAGTTTTAAAAATAAACAGTAAATACGGAAAACCAATAGCAATAAATAGACACAAAATACTTTTCCCAACTGTTAGAAGTACCTTTTATATGTGATCAGTCTGGGCCACTACACCGCACGGTCTACAAGATCTACTTGCATGAAAATAAATACGGTCTACGAGATCTACTTGCAGAAATTAAACAATGTCTACGAGATCTACTGCATAAAATAAATACGGTCTACGAGATCTACTGCAATAAAATAAACACGGTCTACGAGATCTACTGCATGAAAATAAACACGGTCAACGAGATCTACTGTAATAAAATAAATACGGTCTACGAGATCTACTGCATGAAAATAAACACGGTCTACGAGATCTATTATAATAAAATAAACACGGTCTACGGTCGGATCACACATCCTTGGTACTTCTCATTCCCGACTCAACAATTTATAATAGAGTATAAAATCACATAACCTATGACTAATCAATAAATATAGTAAAGATCAATATCGAAATGCAGACAATAAACTGTACTCGCCTGTGGTCCTTTGCTAATAAAATCGACAATCTGAACCACTCCATGTGCCACAATAGTCAAAACCCGTACCACAGTCCCCGAAAGCTGAAATAAACATTACCAATATTCTTAGAATATTCAAAATAGCTAGAATCGCCTGTCCTTAAGTCCAATTCTGGACACAGGAGCAAAACGATAATTTCGGGTCAAAACGGTGTCCGCCGTTGGACCCGCTTTGCACCGAAAAGGGTGCCAGAGTCAACGGTCTCTAAAGTCGTCAAACTACATGTCTACGGATCCAGTTTTTTGATACGAACCAAACCATTTGTCCAGAGTTGGATTCCGGCGGACCGTACACAAAATCGACCGATGAGTGGAACCGCAGGGCCCGCAAAATGGTGATTTTATCAACTGTCTCAGAATTGGACCAAACTTGGCGTACAGGACCAGAAAAATGATACGGTCCTGTTGGCGTAAGTTTTGTCTTGATCTGACGAGCGTGCACAAAGTAATTGAGGAATTTGCAAAGTGCACGATACGGTGAATTTCGACGGATACGCATCAAATTTGTCGCGCACACGCGACCAATTTGAATTCCGCCAAAGCCCACACGACCATGAAACCAATATGCAACTTTTGATGTTTTCGGTTCGTGACTACGTCGCCCGGAATGGTGGGACGCACGTCATGTGGATGAATTTTCTAGTTTCTAAAACTGTTTTCAAAGTGATTTGCTCGAATTTGGAAACTGATTTCTATGCGTATAATGTATAAAATATGAAACTTCAAAAAGAGTCATGATCTCCTACATGTTGTCTAAAGTATTGTTCAAATAGTTTCTCAAAATTGTTGATCGTTCGACGGGAAATCGCCTTCTAAATCGGGTGTCGGGATGTCATATATGTCCTGTTTTGACAGGATTTTTGTCCGACTTTGGGTCGATATAAACCTAGATTTAACTACATTCTTTGTGAACCTAATTATGGGGATACGAAGTCATATTGTTTGGGTACGGACCAGAGGAATCGGTTCGAGAAATGGATGTTTGTGGACGACGCACTCGTCCAGCGAAGTCGTGCTCCCGCCGTTGCTCCCTGTTTACCCCGCGCGCGTGCAGACGGTTTCTCGCGCCTGGCCGGCCGACTTCAGCCATGCACGGTGGCGCTGTGAGCACGGGGTGGCCGCCAGGTAGGTGGGAATCCAGAGTTTAGGGTTTTGGTGATGTTCGACCACTCGAGCTCTCGATTAATTCGATATTTATACGCGGCACAGGGAGCGCGTGAACGAATAGGGGATGGGGTCGGGTTTTTAGCTTTAGGTAAAATTTCGTATAGGTCCCTGTACCTTCAATATTGACATGTAGGTCCCATGCTGAGTCAAATTTTATATTATAAATTACAAATAAACTATTCTCTTATAACATACATATATATATGCTCATATATATATATATATATATATATATATATATATATATATATATTTTATTTTTTTTGTTTTTTATGCTCATATATATATATATATATATATATATATATATATATATATATATATATATATATTCGCATACACGTATATATGTACTATATACGTTTATATATACACACATATACGTATATTTATAATATATATTTTTACAAATACACGTATACACATATACCATATATTTATTATATATATATATATATATATATATATATATTTTATATATATATATATATATATATATATATTTATATATATATATATATATATATATATATATATATATATATATATATATATATATATAAAATATATATATATATAATATATATATATATATATATATATATATATATATATATATATATATATATATATATATATATATATATATATATATATATATATATATATATATATATATATATATATATATATATATATATATTATATATATATATTTTATATATATATATATATATATATTATATATATATATATATATATATATATATATATATATATATATATATATATATATATATATATATATATTATATATAATTAGATGGTGCATGATGGTATATACGCCAATATTATATATATATATATATATATATATATATATATATATATATATATATATATATATATATATATATATATATATATATATATATATATATATATTCACTTATATATTTGGTTAAATGATAATAACTAATAATAATAAGTAATTTATATTTAATAACCATAATAATATTATTAATAGTATATAACTTCAATAAAATAATAATAACAATAATAATAACAACGAAATTCAATGAACTAATATTGGCGTATATACCATCATGCACCGTCTAATTATCCCAAAATGTACAAGGATCTATTTTGTACAAATATCATTGAATATAAACTAATAATGATATTTAATTAAGAATACTTAGAAAATATTCATTATATCATTAAAACAGAATACGACACCATCTTACCATTAAAACAGAACACGAATGTCATTGGACGTGCCGCATGACCTACATGGGCTTGGGCTCAGTTCGGGTCCAGTCCAGGCTAGAATGGTATAACTTATTTTCCTAAAATTCAATAATATAAATAATGAATAAATAAACATTCGATAAGGGTTAAGTCGTAACTTGGCTTGGTTTTCCTAGTTAGGACATCGCTATTTGCTTGTCCTTCCTTATCAGGGCTAACACACTAGTCAAAGCACGCCATTGCACTATCTGTGCCACGATTCCTAGTCACTTCGTACTCCAAAACTCCATCCTGGTCGAAGTCATCTACCGTAATAATTAATTAAATAATTATTTATAAAAATCTAAAAATTACCATTTAATTCAAATAAATAAATAAAAATAAATTATCAAAATTTCGGAAAGAGGGGCTACACCTTGGAACCTTTGATCACTGACTGGACTCACCTTATACTGGACTCATCTTGTGCTGGAATCGCCTGGTATTGGATTATATTGTCTGGACTCACACATGACTCTTTTATACTGTCTGGACTTATATCATGCTACTCTAGTTCAGCTAGATTATTTTACAGTCTTCCTTGCCATGTTTTCCCTTCTTATTTAGCTACTTTCTTTCCCTTGTACTTAACTGTTCTCTATATCATTACCTGTATAAAACCACCATGTTCATCAATAAAACTGTCTATAACTGCTTTATTGTTCTCTGTCATTTACTTGGGTTTTCTTGATGAGTTGTTCTCGTTCCTGTCCTGACTGGACCTGTTGAAAATTTTACAGATGATTACCCTGAGGACACATGCCCTACATATTATGGACCCGAAGACGGGATGGCTACCTTTGGCCCCGACACTCAGGAGTGATTGGGATTTAGTTTAGTAGACTAGCATCTATTTTTCATGTTGAACTTTTGTATTGATTTGAGACTTGTGTAGAATTTGAGATTTATTGAGAATCGTTATTATTTTAGAGTTGTCTTTCTATTTCTTAGTTAATTCTTCTATGATTATCTTATCGTGCTTAGACTGTGATTGAGTTATAATATCTTATACTTGTCCTCCGTTCGGAGTTAAGATTTGACTAGTATATTATAATTGCGTGAGTTGTTGGTTAGATAGTAACCTAGGACAGCGTTCTACCACCAACACTGCGGCGTAGGTTGGGCGTTGTTACGTGCTCGTACCCTCACAGTGGGTGCGGGTCATGACACATTTTTAGTGGTGGCCCATGCAGGTCGAGAGTCGCATTAGTACAATATCGTGGTAGTACGACGACTTAGTTGTACTGCTGCAAACCTGCGATAGAAATGAGCGATAGGCTTCAACAGAGAGGTACTCAATCACAGTTAGGACTACTTGAGAAGATTCCTGGGATGACCCTTAAGAATCTCATTATAAACCATCTCGAAATTCTACTCCGACAGTTTCTGTCTACTTCGTAGATTCATCGTTAAATTTGATTCTTGGTATTCATTATTGATTTGATTTTCTACCAAGATAACATTATAGGCTAGGTTGCCCCAGTCATGGAATCTAGAGTCTTCTACAGCCATATCAGCTGGTTGGGCGATGAGATAGAGTCTGATTTTGGATGTGTTTCTCGGGTGTGGGAATTTAACGTTTTCGTAGCCAAGCTAGCGGCAATACGAAAATTTTAAATACCATGATTCTAGAGGTATGTACATTAGTTGTAGACTCTATAGATTATCGCAGCTATACTTACTGGTGTGACGAGGATTCTGGTAACATGGTTCTGGATAGACAGGTATGATTATCAGATTGTAGAATAGATACCATATAGATGGTGCCCTAGTATAATCGCGTGGAATATCAGGATGGATATTACTTGAGTGTCATGAATTAGATAGAGGGAGCTAGGCCACCTGTAGCGCAGCACCATGCCCCGCACCATCAGAGGGATACATCCTAGAAGGGCAGGGATTTTGCGCTGACAGTCGAGTAGACCGACGCTACGGGTGACGGGTTAGCAGGTCTGTCCTTCCTGTTCTTCTTTCCATCTTTTTGTGTGATTCGATTAGTACCTACCAGGATATTACTTGTGATTGCTAGATAGTGTAGCTACCCTGTTCGAGACCGTGGAATCAAGACCAATAAGATTTTGCTTGCATGATTATCTCTTGACCTTGATTGATTGGGGGTTGACCTAGAAAGGGTGCGATCATTTTAATTTCGAGGACAAAATTTTTCTAAAGGGGGTAGGATTGTAACACCCAGTTTTCCAGATGAGGGTAATTTTAAAATTTTATAATTATATTTATTATTTATTGAATAGGTGAATTCTAGTTTGACTTTGACTTGTTGAGACCTAGTGGACTAGCCTAGAACCTAACCCTAAATATGGTAACCCTAGTCTAACTTGAGTTAACCTATTTTAGTCATTAGATTTTAGTTTTAGAATGAGGGGATTAGGTTTAGTGAATTTAAGTCATGACTTATGGTTTATGAAATGGCTTTTGACTTCATGACTTAATTAATTATTACTTAAGCCCATGGGCCAATTTAGGAAACCCTAACCCTAATTATTCAACTCATGACCAGCCATAGGAGAACCCATCCCTATTTAATTTTATGTTGAGGAGTTCTTATCTCTTTTAGAGCTGGACCTAGTTTTGAAGAAAAGGTATTTTTCCCCTTCCCAAAAATCCCCATAAATTCATTTTAATTCTGTTTTAATCCTAGTCGTTTGCATTATGACCTAATTTCTATATGTTTATTATTTCTGGAGGTTAATCTCAGTTTTGGGTTCATTTGGAGCTTTGGAGTTGGTATTTAGAATCTTTCCATTTGGGCTTTCTTGGAGGATTGACACACATAGGTAACCACCCTCAAATTGTGATTTAATTCTATTTTTTATGCATTTAGGGCTAGATCTAGGAGTCTCCTAGCTGTCCCTAAAGTTTGAGCCAATTTCGTGTCCGTTTGGTGTCCGTATCGGACACGTGTCATAGTGTACGTATAGGTGTTCGATAAAATGTCACTTAGGAATTTATTTTCGATTTTTGTAAATCTAATTACATGAATTTGTAGATCTAAGTTTGTACATTAAATTTTGTGAAGGATGTTAGGTATTTTGGTGTCATTTTGTGTCGGTTTTTGGTGTTGGACACACGTGCACGACATGAGTGCACTGTCCTGCATCACGGGCTGGATATCTCACTGTGTCGGACATGTGGACATGCCAAATTTTGGGAGGATGTCAGGGCACTGACTGACATCATCCTCCCAAAATTTAGGGCCATTTGGTGCAGTGTGCGAGGAGTTCTCCTCCTTGCACTGGCCATACTGGCCGCGCGCGCGCTATGCACGCGTGAAATTTAACCACTGACACGGCTCTAAAGCTGACACGACACTTGTCGAGGACACATTGCAGGGCCATAGACATGTAGCCCTATATGGGGCGAACACGTGGACATGACCACGACATGTGTCGTGCAACGTGTCGTGTCCTAGAGTGACACACACGCGTGCACGACGCTGTCTGTGCACAGTTTTTGTGTCTGTGTACGAACAGTGTTTGGACACGAATTGTGTCCAGTTTCGTGTACACATAGACACTCCACAACACATGCACACATGGATCTTCAATTACCAACCTTTAATTTAGTATATTAACATGATTTGATTTCGAAATGTGCATTTTCCCATTTAATCACTGATACCATGTGTCTGTTTCAAAAATTCTAAATTGATTTCATTTTAATCTGATTTACATGATGTTTAAAATTGCCACATTGATTCCCACATGTGTATTAGTTCCTGCTGGATAGGATTTACATATTAGATTTGGTTTTGCACTTGAAAATGGGTTTTGGACTGTTGATAGACTGAATACACAGTTCTTCCTAGAACTGAATTCTTGTTCATTTAATTTCCTGATTAAAACTGAATCTTAGTGTTTATCTCTCATGTTGGATTCATGTGCACACACATGTTAGTTCCTGCTAAGTTTGGTTTTACATGTTAGGTTGGTTTTGCACTAGAGTAATTAGATTTTCGAATTATGGTTGGACTGAAAAGGGAGGGACTGATACACAGTCCTGGGAATGGAGTTCTGAACTTCATCCCTTTGCTAACTGATTTTAGAGTTAGTCACCAGATTTAATCCATTGCATTGTGATTAGTTCGCTGATAGGTTAGTTCCTGCTATGTTGGATTTGCAAGTTAAGATTGGTTGTTGATTGGTGTTTGAGAATGGGGGTTTCAATTTGATTTGAATTGGCTTTGAGTTAACTGTTAGCTACCTATTGTTAACTAGCATCTGGTTTTCATTTCTTGAGTTCATCACTAATATTCCTGAGAACATGTAACCTGAGATACACCCTCACTCACTCACTGTTAGCTTTAATCCTTAAATTGATTTCCTTATTTTTAAACTGAAATTGATTGCCAAATTGCCATGTTTAATTATTACATAGGTGTGTTAGTTTACTGCTAGGATGATTATATGTCAGTAGGGATTTTGAAATGGATTTTGGATTGGTTTGGGTTAATGAAACTGTCACAAACCTGGAAACAATTTTCCTGGGAATGGCTCACACCACTGAGTTCGCATGTACCATATACATCCACACTATTGGATTCCTTGTCACTGTGAACATATGTTAGTTTTCAGACTTCACACACACACTAAATCATGTACCACCACACAACACCCTAGTAGCTAACTGCCATTTTTGACACACACTTATGTCTAAACCATTTTTGACACATACACAAAATGAGAACAGACCCATATACATTACACACATATGCAAACCTATCACATACACCCTATCTATATGCACCATGTACTCTACACACACACATTGCCCCCATTGACACAAAATGGTATCACATTCAAACACGCACACTTGACACACTAGCCTATACATGTCCACACCTATTTGTTGAACTGCCATGTACCATACACCCATACCCACACACAGGTTAGCACCAATGATATCCATGTTAATACTATATCACCCTCACATATACCCCCATACACATACACATGTATCCTCTCTTTATCACTATATGTTAATATATATATATATTTTGCCTATATGCATAATGTAGCATATATGTGTATGAGTGTGGTATTTATTAGATATAATTTTAATGTGTGAGATATGTGAGAATAGACTATATATGTTTTAGCCTAGGCCTATAGCCTATGGCTCATAGCCTATGTTTATGGCTTGAATGCTAGTGTAGGTGTGTGGTTGGCTTGATAGCCTAGTTTGGCTTGTACTTGTGCTAGATTGCTAGTATAGGTTTGGGTTAGGCCTAGTGAGACTTGATAGACTAGTGTAGTTGACTTGGGTTGACCGAGAGTTGACCAAGTTTGACTTGGACCTAGTTTGACCTAGACAATTGACCAGGTTTGGCATAGAGTTGACTTTGACTTAGATTGACCTAGAAATCACGTAGATTGCATCATAAACTTCATTTATCTTATTTTAAACATATTATAACCCATATTACTCAGTTTACGATATTGTGACTCTGATGCAGACATCTGTTATTATACTACTCCTTTCAGAGTAGCAGGCGGGTACATTCTCTGATAGTTCTTCCATTTAATTGTCGTTTACTGTACTTCAGTTGTAGCTAGTTCTATTTGATTCTATATTACAAACATGATTTGATATTACTGGATCCATTTCATGCGACACTCACTTATTCTTGTCTGGCCTCTATTTCTGGAACCACCTACTGGAATCACCCTGGAATCATTTACTGGAATCATTCGTGTACTGGCTGGACTTATACCTATTTTCGTGTCGGGTTATGGATTCACTTGTACTTGCTGGGAGGGGAAATATTGGAATAGGCATGTGAACATACCTAAATACTGGAACCACTCCATTGGAATTATTCTGGAATGATAGCCATCCCACACTTGGCCGAGTGTGCGGTGTGCCGTATTATCTACAGCCGTTCACATATCAATCCCGATATTTTAAAACACACTGTTAGAGTATAGACTGGACTCACCCTGGAACCTTTGATCACTGACTGGACTCACCTTATACCGGACTCATCTTGTGCTGGAATCACCTGGTATTGGATTATATTGTCTGGACTCACACATGACTCTTTTATACTGTCTGGACTTATATCATGCTACTCTAGTTCAGCTAGATTATTTTACAGTCTTCCTTGCCATGTTTTCCCTTCTTGTTTAGCTACTTTCCTTTCCTTGTGCTTAACTATTCTCTATATCATTACCTGTATAAAACCACCATGTTCATCAGTAAAACTATCTATAACTGCTTTATAGTTCTCTGTCATTTACTTGGGTTTTCTTGATGAGTTGTACTCGTTCCTGTCCTGACTGGACCTGTTAAAATTTTTACAGATGATTGCCCTGAGAACACATGCCCTACATATTATGGACCTGGAGACGGGATGGCTACCTTTGGCCCCGACACTCAGGAGTGATTGGGATTTAGTTTAGTAGACTAGCATATGTTTTTCATGTTGAACTTTTGTATTGATTTGAGACTTGTGTAGAATTTGAGATTTGTTGAGAATCGTTATTATTTTAGAGTTGTCTTTCTATTTTGTAGTTAATTCTTTTATGATTATCTTATCGTGCTTAGACTGTGATTGATTTATAATATCTTATACTTGTCCTCCGTTCGGAGTTGAGATTTGACAAGTACATTATAATTGCGTGAGTTGTTGGTTAGATAGTAACGTAGGACAGCGTTCTACCGCCGACACTGCGGCGTAGGTTGGGCGTTGTTACGTGCTCGTACCCTCACAATGGGTGCGGGTCGTGACACGCGTAGAGAGTAGCTCACGTAGAGTCTGAGTTTGACTCAGTTTGAATTGCGTAAAGTTCACAACTTCTTTGACTTGTTTTTTGAAGTACTTTTTACGCTCCTATAAGACCCCCTTCAAAGTTTTCAAATTATTTTCCAAAGTTGAAATACTTTGAACAGAAGCGTAAAATTCGGGATTTCAACAGTCAGCGTAGAATTCGGAATATCCAACGGTCATCCGCGTAAAAGTTGGGATATTCAACAGTCAGCGTAGAAATCGGGAATTTGAACCGATTCAAAATTCTCTATAAATAGGGCTGTTCGAATAGAGATAGAACTTTACTTGTCTTTCGTAATCCCGATCTCTATTTACTCTTCTTCTCGTCTTTCTCTCTCACTTTAAATCGATGGCCCCCAAGAAGACCGCCACCTGCAGCAAGGGCAAGAAGCCCGTCGATTCATCGTCGGCCGACCGTATGAAAACCCCCGTCCCATCATCAACGACGCCCCAATAGAGCAACCCCGCCGTGGCTCCGGCAATGAAAAGCAAAGCACTGAACTTCGGCTGCGAGTTCGTCGGAGAAGAAAACCCGAGTTTATCTCTTCACGCCCACGTTATACGTGTCAGCATAGAAACTGAGATAATTAAATATGCCCACGTTTATACGTGTTAGCGTAAAATTAAGAACATACGCCCACGTTTATACGTGCCAGCGTAAAATTAAGAAAATACGCCCACGTCTATACGTGCCAGCGTAAATTTTAAAATACGCTCACATCAACATGTGTTAGCATAAAATTAGAATACGCTCACGTCAACACGTGCCAGCGTAAAAATTAAAATACGCTCATGTCAACACATGCCAGCGTAAAATTTAAATTACACTCACATCAACATGTGCCAGCGTAAAATTAAGAAAATACACCCACGTCTATACGTGCCTGCGTAAAATTCAAATTACGCTCACATCAACACGTGCCAGCGTAAAATTTAACCAGTAAAAGACTTTGCGTAAAAATACAGAACTTGTACACTTTAAAAGTTTTTATCAACTTTAATAAGCGTAAAGTTTTGTACAGTCAGAGTCTTTAATCTTCTTGCGTAAAACTTAGACCAAATTATCTGCGTAAAAATTTCAAATTAGATTTTCACTAACTTGATTTTTCTTTTTCTTTTGGCAGTGGATTTGCAAATTCATCCACTTGCAGAAGTTTTTGGCTCATCAACTGGTATGGTGGGCTCGAATTATTTGGAGAACCTGTCCCATGTGGAGTTTCTCCAGTCAAATCTGGAATATCCTGCAGAGAGACGACAGCTGATATATGCTCAAGGGGACAGAATGCTACTGTCCATGATAAATGGAGAACTGTTGACCTCGCTGGATGGCTAAAAATTTGCAAAGCCACTATGTGCATTTGGAGACACTATGTGCAAAATAGAGCTAAAATACAATTCTGGACAGTTTTGACACCTTTAACCAAAATGAGCATAACTTACTCATCCGAATAGCAATTGAGGTCCTTCAAAATGATTCGGAAAGCTAAGACAGAGGGCTACAACTTTCATATTTTATAATTTTCAAGATTCTGGCTACATCATGGACGAAATCAGGCATGAAGTCAGATCAAAGATGCTGTAAACAAAATTAGGAGCCAAAATAACCATTTTTGTACTTGCTTTATGACTTAGTCTTTTTTGGTTTGAGAAGTTGTAACCTTTAGAGGATATGTGGGAGATATTGTGGGCTTGAAAAAACTAATTTATGGTGTATAAAAGGGGTAGAAATCATGAGAAGAGGGAACACACAAGACAACTCTTCTTCTCTTTCTCCAACTTTTCTTTTGAAGTTTTGAAGAACATGTTCGGCTAAAGTCGTATTGGTCGAAGTGTACGGAAGCCTCGGAATCAATAAAAACTTGTGAGATCTAATTTATGTTTATTTGTTTGATTTATAATTTGAGTATCAAATGTTTTCTTATGCATATTTCATGATTATCTTGTTTAATTACTAGGATGCATACTAGTTTATTACTCTTGATATTCTACTGCTAAATTAGATATCGAATCCGAAATTGTTCGATCCCTCTAATTTGTGAAGCAACCAAGATTTAGTAAATTACTGCTTTGTATTATTAAATCTTAGGAAGAAATCATTCGACAAAATTAAATGCAACCGATTGTGCTTGTGTTATTTTGTTTCATCGATCTCATTAAGTTTAATACGCTACTAAATTAAATCTCTCTTGTCTGAAGTTGTTTAGTAGTTAAGGTTAATGAGGTCGCTTGTTTCTAATTAATTGTGGCTAAAGGAGATAGGAAATAATTCCAACGATAAATATTCATAATACAAATCAATATATATTTGCATCTATGATCAGTTTCAAGATTCCGATGGTAGACGTAGACTTAGACCAACATTTGTTATTTTGATTTATTTTCATATTCTACTTTCTCTTTTTCATTTTCTTTCATTTTATTCATCCTCCCCTTTTATTATTCACTTAGTACAAATCTAAACAAATTACTCTCTGTGGAAACGATCCTTACTCACACTACTACATTGTTAAGAGTAAAGGTTTTATTTTTGGGTGCCTACGACAGCACACCAAATTTTGGCACCGTTGTCGGGGAGTAATTCTAGCTGAAGTTTGTGCTTTTTATTCTCATGAAATAATTTTCTGTTTATTAAAAAAAAGATTTAATAGGACATGGCGACCAATTATCAACAAGTTGGCACTTGGCTGGATCTTCCATCTAGGTACGCTAACGAGGTAAATATTTCTTCTCTTCAACAACAAATTGCTAGTTTAACTTCAATTGTTCATAAAATGGTTGTAGGTTACATGCAAGCAACAATGGCTTGTGAGATTTGTTTACAAGAAGGACATCCAACTGATATGTGTCCAATACTTCAAGACGAGCCCATTGTAACTCAAAATTGCCTAAGTTACCAACAGTACAAGCAACCATATCCCCATGAAAAACAATCGAGCCAAACTTCTAACTCCGGTATGTCATTAGAAGATATTGTTAAGTCTCTTGCCACTAATAATTTGCAATTTCAACAGGAGACAAGGGCCAGAATTCAGGAGACAAGGGCCAGTATTTAGGAGACAAGGGCCAGCATCCAAAGTCTGAACAATCAAATGAGTCAAATGGCTACAATAATTAATAAATTGGAGGCACAAAGTTCAGAAAAATTATCATCTCAAATAATAAATTCAAAAGACATTGCAGGTACAATTATTTTGAGAAAAGGTAAAGAGGTGGACATTCTAGTAGAAGAATCACCTACATCGTCAAAACAAGAAGAAGATATCAACAACGTTGTAGACACGAACATTCCAAATGACGACGTAGTACCTAATCTAGAGAAAGTTTTTGAACTTGATGGCAAAGAAGGATTGGATGTTGCCATCAGTGAGCATCTTGAAAAAGTGGATGAGGAGTTATCGTTGAGTTCTAATATGCAGGAAACTGTAGCAGCATTCAATAATTTTACAGAAATGCAACAGTCAGGTAACTTTCCTTATATGTCATTGTCAATTTTTGACAAGATGTTTTTACCCTCTATTTTGTAGGCCTCCATTCAAGATGTAAAATCTTTGCGTAGTTGTCTCAAATGTGCATAGAGTCGAGCCAACGACGTATTAAACAAAGGCGCTGCTTGGGAGGCAACCCAAGGGGAGTTTTTATATTCTTGTATTTTTTTATTTTTTTTTATTTTTGTCAGTTATTTTCATTTAGACTTTCATTAGTGACAATGTCAGTTTTAATTGTAGGTAAGGATATTTATGTTTAGTTATTTTTTAGATGCATAGTTTTTTTTTAAATAAATAAATTTAAAAATAAAATTTAAAGAAAACATATATATATATATATTTTTTGTTCTCGGTTTATTTTCTTAAAAAAAAAAGAGATTTGTTTTTGTGGTTTTCAATAATTCTTGTTGTGTATGCCATAAACAAGATTCAACTAAGTTTGAAATTTTTTATTACATGATTGAATAAGTACTCTTTTCAACTTAGAATTAATTAGTATAGTTATTTTCCTTAAGGATGGTTGTAACAAAATTTGGTAGACAAAAGCCGGTGAGATTTTGAGCCTTTAGACTGACACTTCAGTCTCACTATTTTCTTTGATGAGAGATATTCTTCCATAGATTTGTTTCTCTAAAACTTGCTTAGATTCTCTTCAAGGTCACATCGACACATGCATACATGAACATGATTAAGGCTATTTTTTTTACGCTACTTAAGCCAAATAGCCTGCCCTGAAATTATTTTTCCTTTGGTTGAACCCCTTTGAGCCTTATTGCTTTTATTTTTGTGAACCCACATTACAAGCTTTAACCTGAAAAAAAAATCCCTACCCAAGCCGGAAAGCTAGTGGAGCATTATGATACGTATGGGTGTACAAAAAAATAAATGTGGGGGTATCTGAATTTCAAGTTTGGCTACATATTTTCATTCTCAAATTATGGATTTCCATTATTGTAAAAATAAAAATGGAAAGAGAGAAAAGAAAGAAAGAAAAAAAAAGACAGAAAAAATAAAAAAAGAAAAAGAAAAAAAAAGTGATGGAGGAAATTACTTTTGATATTCATTTTCATTATTTCTCCTCCAATTCCAATAAAGGGGTATGTTGAATACTTTGAATTCAAATTGAAGAAGCTGCTCAATGGAGTGATTGGTTTTACATGTTTTATATATTCGAGCTAGAGTTACATCATTTTTGCTCCACTAGTTTTGATAGTTTTTTTAGCTACACTCCCAAATATATCCTACCTTAATCCTAAGCCCCATTACAACCCATGAAAAGTCCATATGATTTATGTTATGCATGTGATCTAAGTGGTGGAGAATGAGAAAATTTGCAAGCTTATGGTAGATCATTTCTTTTGGAATGCATTTGAGCGAAACACATACCCTTCAAACAGATAAGAGTTGAGTATTTATTCCCGTGAGGGTCTACCAATTTAGTTTGCTCTATCTTCAAGTGAAAACACTTACTAAGGAATTAGAAGTTGTCTAAGAATATAATTTCATGATATGTTATGAGTTTTGAAAAACTATTTTATTCTTGATTTATGGCATTACACAACCTTGATTTTGTTTTGGAAAATAAATAAATTAGAGTTTTGTCCGAGGACGAACAAAAGTTAAGTATGGGAGTATTTGATGAGAACATAAAATATTATATTTTTATCCCTTAACGTTCACCATTTTATGATCATTTTATGACTAAAGGTACTCATTCTATTTATATTTTGCTCTAGGATGCATTTGGAGACACTATGTGCAAAATAGAGCTAAAATGCAATTCTGGATAGTTTTGACACCTTTCACCAAAATGAGCATAACTTCCTCATCCGAATATCAATTGAGGTCCTTCAAAATGATTCGGAAAGCTAAGACAGAGGGCTACAACTTTCATATTTTGTGATTTTCGAGATTCTAGCTGCATCATGGACGAAATCAGGCATGAAGTCAGATCAAAGATGCTGTGAACAGAATTAGGAGGCAAAATAACCATTTTTGTACTTGCTTTATGACTTAGTCTTTTTTGGTTTGAGAAGTTGTAACCTTTAGAGGATATGTGGGAGATATTGTGGGCTTGAAAAAACTAATTTATGGTGTATAAAAGGGGTAGAAATCATGAGAAGAGGGAACACACAAGACAACTCTTCTTCTCTTTCTCCAACTTTTCTTTTGAAGTTTTGAAGAACATGTTCGGCTAAAGTCGTGTTGGTCGAAGTGTACGGAAGCCTCGGAATCAATAAAAACTTGTGAGATCTAATTTATGTTTATTTGTTTGATTTGTAATTTGAGTATCAAATGTTTTCTTATGCATATTTCATGATTATCTCATTTAATTACTAGGATGCATACTAGTTTATTACTCTTGATATTCTACTGCTAAATTAGATATCGAATTCGGAATTGTTCGATCCCTCTAATTTGTGAAACGACCAAGATTTAGTAAATTACTGCTTTGTATTATTAAATCTTAGGAAGAAACCATTCGACAAAATTAAATGCAACCGCTTGTGCTTGTGTTATTTTGTTTCATTGATCTCATTAAGTTTAATACGCTACTAAATTAAACCTTTAGCGCTTGTCTGAGGTTGTTTAGTAGTTAAGGTTAATTAGGTCGCTTGTTTCTAATTAATTGTGGCTAAAGGAGATAGGAAATAATTCCAACGATGAATATTCATAATACAAATCAATATATATTTGCATCTATGATCAGTTTCAAGATTCCGATGGTAGACGTAGACTTAGACCAACATTTGTTATTTTGATTTATTTTCATACTCTACTTTCTCTTTTTCATTTTCTTTCATTTTATTCATCCCCCCTTTTATTATTCACTTAGTACAAATTTAAACTAATTATACTCTGTGGAAACGATCCTTACTCACACTACTACATTGTTAAGAGTAAATGTTTTATTTTTGGCTGCCTACGACAGCACACCAAATTTTGGCGCCGTTGCCGGGGAGTAATTCTAGTTGAAGTTTGTGCTTTTTATTCTCATGAAATAATTTTATGTTTATTAAAAAAAAGATTTAATAGGACATGGCGGCCAATTATCAACAAGTTGGCACTTGGCTGGATCTTCCATCTAGGTACGCTAACGAGGTAAATGTTTCTTCTCTTCAACAACAAATTGCTAGTTTAACTTCTATTGTTCATAAAATGGTTGTAGGTAACATGCAAGCAACAATGTCTTGTGAGATTTGTTTACAATAAGGACATCCAACTGATATGTGTCCAATACTTCAAGACGAGCCCATTGTAACTCAAAATTGCCTAAGTTACCAACAGTACAAGCAACCATATCCCCATGAAAAATAATTGGGCCAAACTTCTAACTCCGGTATGTCTTTAGAAGATATTGTTAAGTCTCTTGCCACTAATAACTTGCAATTTCAACCGGAGACAAGGGCCAGAATTCAGGAGACAAAGGCCAGTATTCAGGAGACAAGGGCCAGCATCCAAAGTCTGAACAATCAAATGTGCCAAATGGCTACAATAATTAATAAATTGGAGGAACAAAGTTCAGAAAAATTATTATCTCAAATAATAAATTCAAAAGACATTGCAGGTACAATTATTTTGAGAAATGGTAAAGAGGTGGACATTCTAGTAGAAGAATCACCTACATCGTCAAAACAAGAAGAAGAGATCAACAACGTTGTAGACACGAACATTCCAAATGACGACGTAGTACCTAATCTAGAGGAAGTTTTTGAACTTGATGGCAAAGAAGGATTGGATGTTGCCATCAGTGAGCATCTTGAAAAAGTGGATGAGGAGTTATCATTGAGTTCTAATATGCAGGAAACTGTAGCAGCATTCAATAATTTTACAGAAATGCAACAGTCAGGTAACTTTCCTTATATGTCATTGTCAATTTTTGACAAGATGTTTTTACCTTCTATTTTGCAGGCCTCTATTCAAGATGTAAAATCTTTGCGTAGTTGTCTCAAGTGTGCATAGAGTCGAGCCAACGACGTATTAAACAAAGGCGCTGCTTGGGAGGCAACCCAAGGGGAGTTTTTTATATTCTTGCATTTTTTTTTTGTCGGTTATTTTCATTTAGACTTTCATTAGTGACAATATCAGTTTTAATTGTAGGTAAGGATATTTATGTTTAGTTATTTTTTAGATGCATAGTTTTTTTTAAATAAATAAATTTAAAAATAAAATTTAAAGAAAATATATATTTTTTTTTTGTTCTCGGTTTATTTTCTTAAAAAAAGATATTTGTTTTTGTGGTTTTCAATAATTCTTGTTGTGTATGCCATAAACAAGCTTCAACTAAGTTTGAAATTTTTTATAACATGATTGAATAAGTACTCTTTTCAACTTAGAATTAATTAGTATAGTTATTTTCCTTAAGGATGGTTGTAACTAAATTTGGTAGACAAAAGCCGGTGAGATTTTGAGCCTTTAGACTGACACTTCAGTCTCACTATTTTCTTTGATGAGAGATATTCTTCCATAGATTTGTTTCTCTAGAACTTGCTTAGATTCTCTTCAAGGTCACATCGACACATGCATACATGAACATGATTAAGGCCATTTTTTTACGCTACTTAAGCCAAATAGCCTACCCTGAAATTATTTTTTCTTTGGTTGAACCCCTTTGAGCCTTATTGCTTTTATTTTTGTGAACCCACATTACAAGCTTTAACCTGAAAAAAAAAATCCCTACCCAAGCCAGAAAGCTAGTGGAGCATTATGATACGTATGGGTGTACAAAAAAATAAGTGTGGGGGTATCTGAATTTCAAGTTTGGCTACATATTTTCATTCTCAAATTATGGATTTCCATTATTGTAAAAATAAAAATGAAAAGAGAGAAAATAAAGAAAGAAAAAAAAAAGACAGAAAAAATGAAAAAATAAAAAGAAAAAAAAAGTGATGGAGGAAATTACTTTTGATATTCATTTTTATTATTTCTCCTCCAATTCCCATAAAGGGGTATGTTGAATACTTTGAATTCAAATTGAAGAAGCTGCTCAATGGAGTGATTGGTTTTACATGTTTTATATATTCGAGCTAGAGTTACATCATTTTTGCTCCACTAGTTTTGATAGTTTTTTTTAGCTACACTCCCAAATATATCCTACCTTAATCCTAAGCCCCATTACAACCCATGAAAAGTCCTTATGATTTATGTTATGCACGTGATCTAAGTGGTGGAGAATGAGAAAATATGCAAGCTTATGGTAGATCATTTCTTTTGGAATGAATTTGAGTGAAACACATACCCATCAAAGAGATAAGAGTTGAGTATTTTTTCCCGTGAGGGTCTACCAATTTAGTTTGCTCTATCTTCAAGTGAAAACACTTACTAAGGAATTAGAAGTTGTCTAAGAATATAATTTCATGATATGTTATGAGTTTTGAAAAACTATTTTATTCTTGATTTATGGCATTACACAACCTTGATTTTGTCTTGAAAAATAAATAAATTAGAGTTTTGTCCGAGGACGAACAAAAGTTAAGTGTGGGGGTATTTGATGAGAACATAAAATATTATATTTTTATCCCTTAACGTTCACCATTTTATGATCATTTTATGACTAAAGGTACTCATTCTATTTATATTTTGCTCTAGGATGCATTTGGAGACACTATGTGCAAAATAGAGCTAAAATACAATTCTGGACAGTTTTGACACCTTTCACCAAAATGAGCATAACTTGCTCATCCGAATAGCAATTGAGGTCCTTCAAAATGATTCGGAAAGCTAAGACAGAGGGCTACAACTTTCATATTTTGTGATGTTCGAGATTCTGGCTGCATCATGGACGAAATCAGGCATGAAGTCAGATCAAAGATGCTGTGAACAGAATTAGGAGCCAAAATAACCATTTTTGTACTTGCTTTATGACTTAGTCTTTTTTGGTTTGAGAACTTGTAACCTTTAGAGGATATGTGGGAGATATTGTGGGCTTGAAAAAACTAATTTATGGTGTATAAAAGGGGTAGAAATCATGAGAAGAGGGAACACACAAGACAACTCTTCTTCTCTTTCTCCAACTTTTCTTTTGAAGTTTTGAAGAACATGTTCGACTAAAGTCGTGTTGGTCGAAGTGTACGGAAGCCTCGGAATTAATAAAAACTTGTGAGATCTAATTTATGTTTATTTGTTTGATTTGTAATTTGAGTATCAAATGTTTTCTTATGCATATTTCATGATTATCTTGTTTAATTACTAGGATGCATACTAGTTTATTACTCTTGATATTCTACTGCTAAATTAGATATCGAATCCGGAATTGTTCGATCCCTCTAATTTGGGAAGCAAGCAAGATTTATTAAAGTACTGCTTTGTATTATTAAATCTTAGGAAGAAACCATTCGACAAAATTAAATGCAACCGCTTGTGCTTGTGTTATTTTGTTTCATCGATCTCATTAAGTTTAATACGCTACTAAATTAAACCTTTAGCGCTTGTCTGAGGTTGTTTAGTAGTTAAGGTTAATTAGGTCGCTTGTTTCTAATTAATTGTGGCTAAAGGAGATAGGAAATAATTCCAACGATGAATATTTATAATACAAATCAATATATATTTGCATCTATGATCAGTTTCAAGATTCCGATGGTAGACGTAGACTTAGACCAACATTTGTTATTTTGATTTATTTTCATATTCTACTTTCTCTTTTTCATTTTCTTTCATTTTATTCATCCCCCCTTTTATTATTCACTTAGTACAAATCTAAACTAATTACTCTCTGTGGAAACGATCCTTACTCACACTACTACATTGTTAAGAGTAAAGGTTTTATTTTTGGGTGCCTACGACAGCACACCATCCATGATAAATGGAGAACTGTTGACCTCGCTGGATGGCCAAAAATTTGCAAAGCTAGCTTTCTTATTCGGGGATGCAATAGACTTCAAGTCACAAACACACCCCAAGTAGGAGTCTTGGGTGTTCAAGTTTGGAGATAGAGCAATGTATCTCCCCGACATGGATAGAGATTATCCCTTGTCTGCATTTATCCATGCCACCCATCCCCGACAGATGCTGTGGAATCTGACTCCCAGCTGTCATGGAAGGCCGAGAAGGATCATTTTCAAGAGGGATAGTACCAATGATATGGGGTATCATGTCAGTGTTCCCAATGGCGGTATCATCCCTTTCTCTGGTCTCTTGCCTGGATTTACTCCGACTGAGGATTCTGCTCTGATTCAGCCAGTGCAGACCCAAATGTTCATCAATAAGTTCATAAGGGCTGCAGTATTATATCATTAGGCCAACCCCAGGCTACCAGGGTGGCTAACTCCTTTCAATCAGAACTGGATCCAAATTAGTGTTTGGATCATGAAGAACTTCAAGACAGATTTGGAAGCCATCGGTCTGTATGAAGCAGTGGCCTCCACTAGTCAGGGTATACCACCTAACAGTAACTTGTTCAGGGCTCTGATGGAGATATATATCAGTTCAACAGGAACTTTTGCGACCCAAAAGGTGAAATGGGTCTCGCACTCTACGAGATGCAATTCATCTCAAAGCTGCCAATGGGGGAAGCCCCATATAAAGAATATGTTCCCTCCAATCGGGAACTTGCTGAAATCAGAGAGAAAAACCCTCAATTGGTTGAGGTATATGAAGGGTTGATGTGCCATTATATGGTTTGTACTACTATGCATGAAAGTAGATCAGATCTGGCGTACATCAACAAGTGGACAACATATCTCTTTTACCATAAGGATAAGATATCTAAAGATGATAAAGAACGATTTCAAGAGAACAAGGCTCCAACCATCAACACGGGTTCAACAATCCCTACGGATAAAATACGGGATATGATGGTTGGCTACAAATTTCCAGACAAATATTTGTCCACCAAGACTGGGGAGTTCTCTGCCGGAACCAAAGCCTTGAGCTTCCTCAAATATGGCAGCCAGAAGATCTCCAAGAAAGCCTTGCTGGCATGCTTCCTTTCTCTATGGTTGAGGAGATGGGTTGTACCGGGGACCGGTACAGTTGATAGAATCTACCGAAACGTGCTATGGCCAGCGGTACTTTTGTGCTTAAAGTCAGAATTAACCTGCTATCAGCAATGGTGTGTCGAGTAAACGTAGGTTTGAGGACTTTTGGTGAGGAGCTAATCAATGATGCTCCTCACCGGAACGTATTTCCAAGGGTAGAAATGCCCTACACTTATCTGATGGGCTGGCTATTGCATCATAACTGCAATTTGTTGCCACCAGGCCTGGGAGATGATGCAGAGGTCTTCCTCCAGAATTTCAGCAAAGTTATATGGACTGCCACGACAGTGGCAGATACCCGAGCAGTATTGAATTATTCTTATGGTTGGAACTTTTTCTGTGCCCGGCCACCAGTTCCAGCCGACTGCTTCGGCGTACAATTTGAAGATGAAGTTGAAGGAAGAACTTTATTGTCAGCGCCAGTTTTCAGATGGCTACAGTACATCAGACCCTCCCATCTGATATACAGAAATGAAGACAGTTGTGCATTCGAACCATATCTACCAAGTAGGTTCGCTTGCCAATTTGGATATGACCAACTTCATGTTGGGAATCCCTCTACCAGTTTTCGTCATTATGGGAAGCTGATTGATGGTGCAAGAGGTTGGAGATATTTTAGCACTGCCTGTACCGGTGCCAAATTCAAAGTATCAACTGCTACCAGCACCACCGAGCTACGTATACTTCATACATATGCTCACTTTTATGCTTCCATCCGCTCATTCGCCCATGGCTACAACCTGAGAGGTAGTCTAAGATGGCCCAAGGAAGGGAATATTGAGGAGCCAGTCAGGGTACCATCAGACATGCCTGACGACACAGCTGTTGTCACGACCCGCACCCGCTTTTCGGATACAAGACGTGTCCAAGCCAGCCTACACCGCAGAGTCGGCGGTAGAACGCTGTCAAGCCCGCAAGAAGTAAATGCTCAAAATATCCATTTAATGCTCATTCACAATTCTACATTTATTACAACATTTATAATTAAAGAATATGCAAGATTTACAGTTAATGAAATTGATACAATTGCTTTCTATTTCTAGGTCGGCCTCAGCATACCCAAGTCTTCCCAGTGCTAAGAGTGATCGCGGCTAAACCTAAAAAATATTGGTTATCCAGTCAGGATTGGAACAAGTACACAAACCGACGACAATATAAAACACAATAGAATTAACAAGTCATAAAAATAGCATATGAGAGATGAAAGCTAGTAAGAAACTGATGACATAGCACGATAGAGAAGTAAACAAGGAAAAATTAATAAAAGACATCTATCTAGGTGGTGTGAAATATCCGTTTCAACATGTGGACGGCTAGGGGGTAAATAAGGCACACTGCACGTGTCGTGTGCAGCGGCTAGCATTCACGAGAGACACTGGGATAGTTCTGGGTAGTCCACATGTTTACTAAGATATTTCCCCTCCCGACTACTCCGTGTGACGAGCGTGTCAACAAGCAACAAGATACATGTATAGACATGAAATAAAAAGACTACTATGAATCGGAAAGCAATCAGAAAGTGCACTTGCCTGAGGTCCTTAGCTGCAGAAACCAAAATACCATACCACTCAATGAGCCACAATCAATCAACACATGCAGAAGTCTCCGGATGCTGAAATAAATAGTACCAACGTTCTCAGAATGGTCAAATTAGCAAGGATTGCCTGTCCTTAAGTCCAATTCTGGATACAGGGGCAAAATGGTAATTTTGGGCAAAAACGATGTCCGTTGTTGGACCCGCTTTGTACCGAAAAGTGTGCCAGAGTCAACGGTCTCTAAAGTCATCAAACTATATGTCTACGGATCCAGTTTTTCGATACGAACCCAACCGTATGTCCAAAGTTGGATTCCGGCGGGCCGTACACAAAATCGCCCGTTGAGTGGAACCGCGGGGCCCGCAAAACGATGATTTTATCAACGGTCTCAAAATCGGACCAAACTTGGCATGCAGGACCAGAAAAACGATACGGTTCTCTTGGCACAAGTTTTGTCTCGATCTGACGAGCGTGCACAAAGTAATTGGAGAATTTGTAAAGTGCACGATACGGTGAATTTTGACGGATACGCATCAAATTCGTCGCGTACACGCGACCAATTTGAATTCCGTCAAAGCCCACACGACCATGAAGGCGTTACGCCACTTTCGATGCCTTCGGTGCGCGACCACGTCGCTCGGATTGGCGGGACGCACGTCATATGGATCAATTTTCTAGTTTTGAAAACAGATTTTTCATGATTTTCATCTCAATTTATCTTAACATCTACTGATAAATAAAATAATCTAAAAATAGGGTTTGAAAGCTGGTTAGGTTGTCTAAAAACTACTTCAAATAGATTTTCGAAACTGTCGATGGTTCGACAAAGAATTGCCTTCCAAATCAGTTTCATGAACACAAAATTCTGTTATGTTCGCGAAAGTTTTCGTCAATGTTCGTGTCGATCTTTGACTCGATTCTGTTTTGATTTAAATCGAAACTATTATATCGAAATAAAGGGGTAAAGGTTAGGTTCGAACCTGCGAAGCTGGTTCGACAAATCGTCGAACGGTCGTCGGGGAATCCCTGCGCGAAGTGGCCTCGCGGAACCGCTGTTAGGCCCTATTTTCGTGCCTGTGGTTGGCTCTGTCGACCCGCGCGGCCGCGCGCGGCCACCCAGGGGTGCGCGCCGGCGCCTGGGGGCTGGGGTGGGTCGCCAGGTCGGGTGGTGGTGGCCTGGTTTAGGGTTTAGGTGCTTCTCGCTCTCGATTCATCTCTCTGCATGTGTTTATACTGTGGGTTCATCTCTCACAGTCGGGGTGGGGGATACGCTGCTCGGGCTGGGCTTTGGATTGGGGAGGCCCAAGCTCCAGCCCGAGTGGGCTGGTTTATTTGAATTCTTTCTTCTTCTTTTTTTTTTCTTTTCTTTTTCTATTATAAGTATATTTGTATATACCTATTTTAATGCATATAAATCTATATATATACACATATAATATATTTGTATATACACAAGTAATATATATGTATATACACATGTATATACTATATAACCTTATATATATATACTTTATATATATACACCTACATACATGTATATTTATTTATACATACATACATATATATAATATATATATATATATATATATATATATATATATATATATATATATATATAAAAAATATATATATATATATATATATATATATATATATATATATATATATATATATATATATATACTTATATCATAAATCCCATTAAATCTAAATATATGTTTTTAATAGAAAATACAAATCTCGATATTATTTATTCTTAAAATAGAGCCTATAAATATGAATATATATACATAACATTTATAAAATAATATGACCAATAATAATAATAATAACATTATATACTAATAACAGTAAAAATAATAATAATAATAATAATGATAATAATAACGAATTTCAATAAAATAATAATGGTGTATATATATACCATTATATGCAATCTAAAATCCAAAATGTGCAAGGACTCATGTTATACCAATATCATTAAATATTAATTAATAATAATATTTATAATACTTAAATAAGTATATTTAGGAATACTCATTAGATCACTAAAATAGAATACGACACACAATCATACCTAAAATACATCAACATGAATGTCATAGGACGTCCCGCATGACTACATGGGCTTGGGCTCAGTTTGACTGGTTTGGTACAACCGGGTCTCCTAAACGTCAAATAACAACAATAATGAATAATTAAATTATTCATAATGGGCATGTCATAACTTGGCCTGGTTTTCCTAGTTAGGACATCACTATGGCTTGGCCTTCCTTGGCTTGGCTAATCACTAGGCAAAGTACGCCACGGCACTATCCGTGCCATGATTCATAGTCACCTTGTACTCCAAAACTCATCTGTGGCTAAAGTCATCTATCGTAATAATTATCTAATAATCATTTATAAAAATTATAAAATCTCCATTTAAATCAAATAAATAAAAATAAAAAATATTTCAAAATTTTTCGGGAAGGGAGGCTACAGCTGTTCCAAATCAGCATCTGGAAGTTATCCCTACGGGAGTTGGAGAAAAAGCTGCAAAACCTATCATTATTGGCAAGTCCCAGAAACAGAAACAAGGTGCAGCTGCTACTCTTCCAGAGAAGGCCCCAGAAAAGAAGAAGAAGGCTACCACCAAAGGACCTTCTAGATCAAGAGCCGCTACCCCAGAGAGTGACACTCAGGTCGATGAGCCGCAACATGTTGAATCTTCTTCAGTTCACCTTAGAGAAGGATCTTCAGCATCTCAACCAGCAGCATCAACAGAAGCTGCGATAGTCCTATCTCCAGGACGCCTCGGCTCGTCGCTTCATTTGACTTTGCCACAAAAGGCACAAGTTATTGAAGACGTCGCCCAGTACACACTGTTAATTCAGAGCTCATCCCATCGGATGAACCAGCTATTAATTTTGACGATGAGGACTGGGATGGGGATTATGACCCGTACTTGGCACATCCTACACCTACTCCAGGTAAATATAATTTATACAAAATCCATACAAAATTATGATTTTTGTATATTAACTTATTTTGTTTAATTTTTGTAGGTGTTATTATTGTATCAAAGCCCGTGGTTCATCCTCTTCCTCAAGAAGATATTTATAAGGAAAACACGGAGTCTGAGGAGGAGGCTTTTTCTTCCGAAGAAGAAGATGCTCCAGAAGAATGTTCTCCATCTATGGAGATACAACAAGAGCCCGAAGTGTAGGCTCAACCAGAATTGTCTTCTCCTGCTGAGGGCAAGGATAAAAAACAAACTGCAGTAGAACCTACTGTAGATAATGAAGAGGCTACCGAGGAAGAATTAGACTTCAACGAAGAATTAGTTGTAGAAGGACTCACTACAACTGAAATACTTGAAGATTCTGCAGAGCCAGTAGCTGAAGAAGGTGATCAAGGCATAGTCAAATCATCAACTAAAGCTGGAAATGTTGTAATAACATCTTCTGCTATTGTTTCTGATCCAGTAAAAGTTCCTGAAGAGACAATGCCTGAACCGAAGTCAGCTGCCACAACTACCATTCCACCCACACTAATTACCGCTACCGAAACTCAAGTAGTTTCAGCTCCAAAAATGGCTGGAGTAACAAATGTTGAAGATACTATTCCTGAAGCTCCTGGGAATCAGTTGGCCATGGTAGCAGTGATAACAATGTCTTCATCTCAGCCTGCTACCAAGGCAATATTTGCTCCTAGTCTTCAGAGAAGATATTTTATAGACATCGCCGCAATGCCGAGCTCAAGTGCAGAAATGAATCTCTTAGTTGAGATTCATACTGATACTTTTTACAAGACTTTGGCGGCTCTGATCTAGATGGTCTTGAAGAAGGGCCTCAATTATGAAAGCTTGAAGGTGTCTATCTCTCTTACGATCAGAAATGTTGCCATGTTTAATGATGCAGCGAGAGCAGCGGCATTGGAGAAAGTCGTAGAGGGACTTGAACAGCCCATCAAAGAATATCTAAAGCTGTCAAGTGAAACCACTGAAAGTCTCATCTAAGAGGAGTATGACGCTTTATCAGCTGAATACCTCGTATGGGAGACGACTTTCAATAAATCCCTCCATGAGTACAGCATAAAGGTCACCAAAGAAAAAGCTTTTTTGGCAGGAGCAAAGCCCCAGTTGGATAGCCAGAGAGAAGCCTATGAAACCTCGAATATGAGAATTCATCAACAAAGTGATAAAATTCAAAAAGTTGAGACTGAGTTGGCTCGCTTGAAGGCGGAGAGGGATCAGCTGATCATAGCTCGAGACCAGCAGCTTACACAGAGCTCAATTTTGGAAGAACAAGTCTTTGGAGCTGAGTCTACCATCAAAACCCATGACGAAGCCAAGGATATGATGATAGTCACTTTTGCTGGACTTTCTCATATCTGCACTCCCGAAGCTCGACGCTCCTTAGCTATTAAGAATGTATTGAGCTCTCGTAAAAAGCGTCTAGTAGAGCTGTAGAAACTGCTAAGACACTTATCTGCTCCGTCTTAGGCAAATAAAAAGCTTTTGTAATCTTCTATCTTTTTTCATTCTATAATGTTTACAAGAAATGAATAAAATATTTGTTTTATGATCCGATCATTTATTTTGAATTTAAACAATAGGTATGAGATAGAAAACCCTTATCAGAGGTAATATGGACATGACAAGTCTTCTAAACACAATAAATTATATCTATCCATAGGTAATATGGACATGATAGATAATGGATCTCTTTTTCTGTTTAGAGTACATGATACTATCAGAGGTAATATGAATATGACATATCGTAATAACTCAAAGAAAAATAGATTAATATCTATTCAGAGGCCAAAAAGGACATGATAGATAGAAGAAAAAATAGACTTAATATTTATTCAGAGGTCATGAGAACATGATAAATAATAAATCTCTCTTTTTTTATCAGTTGGTAAGACAGAAGATCAAAAAAAAAATTTAGGAAGACAAATGATCAGCTTAACCAAACATTGGTAGCTGGAGAATAAGGGAGAAATTTATACATAATATTTCTTCAAGAATTTGCCATTAATCGGTATCATGAGCAAATCTCCATTAGATTTAGACAACCTATAGGCACCGTTAGAGAATACCATCTCGACGACATAGGGACCTTTCCATTTTGCTTGGAATTTCCTTTTACTCTTATGAGTCATCACCATCGGTGTTCGGACGGCTAGAACTAGCTCACCGACTTTAAATACCCTCTCTTTCACTTTATGTTTGAAAGTTCGAGATATACGGGCTTGATATAGCTCAATGTGCTGTTGCGCTTGAAGACGCTTTTCGTCCAATCCTTCAAGTTCTTGGAGTCGTAAGCGATCATTGTTCTCTGTAGTTAGCTCATTAGCAATGGCTATTCTAAGAGATGGAATCTGGATTTCCAATGGAAGAACAGCCTCACATCCGTAAACCAGTGAGAATGGTATAAAACTAGTCGAAGTTCGGACTGTCGTTCGGTAAGCCCATAAGCATTCTCCAAGTTTCTCATTCCAATCACGTTTATTAGAAGAGACGAACTTTTGAGAAGTTTGATGATTATTTTGTTGAAAGCTTCGGCTAAACCATTAGCAGCTGGATTATAAGCCGTAGAAGCCAGATTTTGGATCCGCTTCTTATCACAGAACCGATAAAATGCTTGACTGGCAAATTATGGTCCATCGTCATAAATTATTCGTCGGAGAATCCTAAAACGATAAATAACATGGTGTTTAATGAAACTAACCACATTTGATGTTTTTACTTCAACAAGGGGAACCGCTTTCGCCCATTTAGAAAAGTAATCGGTTATAGCCAGTATAAACCGATGTCCCTTGACAGAAGGAGGGTTAATCGGACCAATAATATCCATGCCCCAAGCTTTGAAGGGCTAAGAAGCTGCTGTAGGATGTAAGAACTCAGATGGTTGATGAATAAAATTAGCATGAATCTGACACGCTTTACACCGTCTAGCATAATTCACGGCATCTGCTATCATGGATGGCCAATAATACCCTATTCTTCGAATACGGTCCTGTAATTTTGGACCTGGTTGATGAGCACCATAGACACCATCATGAGCTTCACAAAGTGTTTGCTTAGCTTCACTTTCAGAGAGACAACGTAGCAAAAGTCCGTCATATGAACGACGATATAACATATGTAAAGAAGAATCATAATAGCATCGAAATGACCGTCTCTTGATTGATGCAGCTTCTTTTAGATCTTCAGGTAAAATCCCATGAACCGTATAATCAATGAATGGACTTCTCCAATCCCTTTGTTGGAAACTTGATTCTGTAGTATAACTATATTCAATATGCAAGTTATTCTTTACACAGAAAAAGTCTCGATCCAACAAAGTAATGGTGTTTTGTCTTCTAATTGGAACAGCTATGTCTGCAGCTAAACTAGAAAGAGCATCAGCTTCTAAATTTTGAGAACGTGGTACGAATTCGATGAAAAAACCTTTGAATGAAAGGACCAATTCGATTACCACTTGATGATAAGGGATAAGGTCAGGATTTTTGACTTCATATGTCCCTCTGACTTGATTAACAATTAGTTGAGAGTCTCCATAAGCTTCCAGGAACTCAATGTCCAATTCTTTTGCTACTTGGAGACCAATTAGCAGAGCATTATACTCCGCTACATTTTTGGAGCATGGCTCATTAAGAGAATAAGCACGGTATAAGACCATTTTGTTAGGAGAGACTAGGACGATGCCCACTCCAGAGATGATATTGCCTTTAGGTCCAACCCTCGATGCTCCATCAAAGTGTAGTTGTCAAATGTCATCCTTTGCAGTCATGTTGCAATCTACGACTTCATCTGGAATGTCCTCATATAGTTTCGATGTCTCAGGTATAGGGTGACCTGCTAAAAAATCAGCTAATGCTTGACCCTTTAATGATTTTTGAGGCACATAGACCATATCATAAGGAGTGAGCAACATCGCCCAGGTGGCTAACCTGGAGTTAAGAATGCTCGGTTTTCTCATCAATACCCGAATAGGATTTATTCTGGAGATGACATAAATAGTCTGTCCTGACACATAATGTCGTATCTTTTGAACAGCAAAAACCAAGGCCAGACATTCCTTCTCCACAGTAGTATACCTATGTTCAGCTCCGACTATCATTCGGCTAAGATAATAAATTGCCTGTTCATGACCTTTGTCATTTTTATGTGCAAGAAGAGCACCAAGTGAATGATCTAAGGCTCGAACATATTGCAAGAATGGTCTTCCTACCACTAGAGGTACCAGAACAGGTAGATTTCTAAGGTATTGCTTGATGTCATTGAAGGCTTTCTGACATGCTTCATCCGAGACAAATGATACACCTTTTTTTAATAGACGGAAGAAAGGTTGACATCTTCCAGAAAAATTGGATATAAATCTTCTAATATAAGCAATACGACCTTGGAAGCCGCGGAGTTCTTTTAAATTGTGTGGAGGACGTATTTCAAGAATTGCTTTAATTTTATCAGGATCAATATGGATACCTTGCGAAGTAATGACAAATCACAAAAACTTGCCACTGGAAACACCTAAGAAAGACTTAGTAGGGTTCATCTTCAGTTGATGTTGATACGTCAACTCAAATAATGTCTTCAAGTCTTGAATGTGATCATCTTTTGATCGACTTTTGACAGCAATGTCATCCACATAACATTCAACTATTTTCTGTAGATGTTCTTGAAAGATATTGCTCATAGCCCGTTGATACGTGGCACCGACATTTTTCAGTCCGAACGGCATAACCGTATAGCAGTAGACTCCAAGGGGTATACGATAAGCAGTATGCTTCTCATCTCCCGGATGCATCTTAATTTGATTGCATCCTAAAAATCCGTCCATGAAAGACATGCGTTCAAAACCACATGTATTGTCTATCATGACATCGGTAATCGGAAGTAGAAATTCATCCTTTGGACAAGCTGCATTAAGATCCCGAAAATCTATGCAAACTCGGACTTTTTCGTTTTTCTTCATAACAGGAATAATATTGGCAACCCAGTCTGGGTGTTGTTCTTCACGAACAAAGCCACATGTAATCAGTTTTTTGACTTCTGCTTCAATTGTATCCGTCATGTCTGGTCGAAAATGCCGTTGTTTTTGTTTTACAGGCTTGGCATTAGGAAGAATATTGAGTTTATGAGTAGTAATTTTAGGATCTAGACCTGACATATTCTCATAACTCCATGCAAAGATATCCATATATTTTTTATTCAGTTGTATTAACTCTTACTTTTCTTCTTCGGAAAGGTTTTTACTGATAAATATTGGCTTGGACGTAGTTCCGTCTCCAACATCAATCTGGATAATCTCATCCTCTGTAGGTGACTGTCGTTGTTCAAAATGAAGCTCCCATTGAGTGTCCGTTTGCTGTGCCCAAGGGTCATTCTCAAATGGCTCAGATTTACCATCAGTTTGAACCATGTTGACTGAGAATACGCATTCAGATTCATCATAATAGTCTCCTTCAGGATATAAGGATTGTAAAAAACTGGAAGAATATTCTTCTTTCATATCTTCCTTGCACATATGGAGTGTATCCGATTCGATGAACTGGATTTCTTTAGAATCTGATGATTGTGAAGAACTGGAAGAAAATTCTTCTTGTATATCCTCATTAATCATGCAAGACGGATCGTATCCCAATCCATGTCGAGTTTTTTAGTCAAATGGATCACCACATAATGGTAACCGTCTACCTTTGCCATAATTGAGACCTTGCATAGTCTTCAAATCATATCCCATATTCTGGATAATCTTAAGAGATTGTTGACTATATTTGTCAATTCAGTTTCTTCCTTTATCTTTATCTCTGAGATCATCTGTCTGAGTAATAGGGATGTTTCTAGCCAAGCCAAACACAATTTGGCGCTTGTTTTTCTTATCATATGGAATCACGAAATAAGATTCTTCGTGAAGTCTATAAGTTACACATGCTTGTGATGAAGCGGCTACAGGAAGAAGATAGGGAGAAGATGTTAGGAACCTTTGAGCATAAGGTCCAACATCGACATGAGGAGGAAAGGAATTTTCCTTATGGTCAATGTATAAGGTTTCCTCTGTATTTATGTCATTTTTATATTGATGACTTTGATCATCAGAAGATAAAGTCATTCTTTTAATAAATTTGACAGCCATATACTCCAAAAAGAAATCTTCATTGATATTAGAAAGTACAAAATGATCAATATTTACATCATTTATAATTTGACTGCTACGCTTTGGATTGATCATTAACGGACCGTCATCCATCTTCTGCGTAGACTTGCCAAGGTTGATGATCAGTGGTGGTGCTGGATCATTCGTACGAGAAGTACGTCCTTTGACTTTGATCATGAGAGGTTGAACTTGGCTCTTGGCAGGAATACTCACTGATTCCTCAGACGAAGCTCGAGTTCTTCCTTTGACTTTGATCATCAGAGGTAAGTCATTGATAGGTTGCGGTTGGATTCGACCTTTGGCTTTAATCTTCAAAGGTTGCTCTTCTGGAGGATCTTCATTGCCAGACTGATCTTCAGCAGGTGATCGATCTTCAGCCATATCTGATATCTCCTTCATATGCTCCTGTTTGTAGAGGATTGAATTCGAGAAATAGGCTTCAACACGCTTAAAAGGATTGATATATGCAAACTCAGTCTTCACAACCCCTTGGAAATCCACGTACTTGAAGCATTGATGGAGAGTTGAAGGCACAATGTTATGCTCATATATCTACGGTCTTCCAAGGAGGATGTTGTAAGATACGTCTGAGTTAATAACATAGAAGGTCGACATAGTTCGAAGATCACCTATCTGAATCTTCAGACGAATCTTCCCCAGTGGTTTACTCATTCCAGAGTTGAAACCAACTATTGTTGTACTAGTGTAAGTCAGATCACTAGTAGGGATCCTCAAGGGTCGTAGCATACTCTGGAGAATAATGATAATAGAGGACCCAAGATCAATATAAATCCTGTCAATTTTAGTGGATTCAATATATCCTGTATAGCACAGAGGTCTGTCGTGCTTGTTATACTTCAACAACAAATCTTCTTGTGTGAATGTGATGTTGGGAATTGCTTCCATCACACTATAACATTGTGGATATGACACTGGTATATTGTCAGGAGTCATGAGTTGAGCTAAACATGAATCAGCTTGTAGCAAAACTTTACTCAAAGTTTTGCGACTTTCTTTCGAAAGGTGAAGCAGCTCAAAGATCGAAAGTATAGCCGGAGTATTAGCTAACTGGGCTAGAATATTGAACTTGTAGGGTTTCATCACCACCCCTTGATTTGAAGCAAATTTCAATGGGACGTCAAAGCGTACTGCTTTTTGTTTCCCTTTCTCAACCACGGATGGTTTAGTAGGAACAGGAGATGGTTGAACTGGTAGTGTTTCAATTACGTCCTCTGCTTCTTTGGAAGATCCCTCATAATCTTTGTGGTACTCTTTCCCAGATCTTGTACCAGCAAAGGTTTCTTCTTCAGACTCAGGAGAATGAAGTACTATATTGCAGGATTTAGTCTTCTTTCCCTTAGTCTTCTTCTTACAAGGATTTTTATGAGGAACCTCAAAACCCAATCTAACAGTTAATTTTTGACTTTCAATTTATAAAGGAAGTCGCATTCCTTTATCATAGTTCAAACCTTCCGCCCTTTGAAAGTCATAGCCCATCTTTTTTATGAGATGGACTGATTGTTGACTATACAAGTGAGTGGGTAGCGAACTTTTGATAGGTAATTTAACAGAGGAAGGAGGAATAGAGACCTCTGTAGCTACTAGAGAAAGAGGAATGGAAACCTCCGTAGCTACAAGAGAAGAAGGATTTGGGACAAGAGGAAAAATCCCAAAAGGAGCTTTCTCATAAGCAGCAAAGACTTGTTGTGCCCTGTATAAGGGGACACTATTTATAGCTAACCACTGCTGATGATTAAGCTTGAGTTTGGTTGGAGGAGCCAAACTTGGAGGGTATATATTCAAACCCCTCAATCTATTCTCCAAAGGAATGCCACCCCATAAATGATCCAAATCATCATGGTCTGGGGATTAAAACATGAGAAATCATGTTGCAGGTTTTGACTTTTTTACCTTTCTTAGATTTTGAAGTTTTACCTTCATCCTCCATTTCAGGTACTAAATCAGGGTGTACCCACATGATTTCACCGTTTTTCAGTGTAAGAGGCAAAAGTCCTTTATTTTGCTCTCTGGCAGGCGGGATGTTCATAATCTTCATCGTTGCCTTTAGAATTTGGACAATTCCATCCGGGACTTGCTGTGGAGGAAAACCTCCAAATTGAAGAGAAATCATATTGGTTGTGACCGTATGCTCATCGTTGGTTAAAGCGATGGCATTGACATTTATCAGCTCCTGGATTTTTTTCTTCAAGACATAGCAAGCCTTGGTAGGATTATTTATGTATCTGTGATAGATACAATACTTGGGATTGTCGGTCAGATTCACCTCATTAGGTCTTTTCGGCTCTGGAATCTGGAGTTTACCATTCTTTACCAGACATTGAAATATCCTCGGGATATCACTGTCATCGAAAGAGTATTCTTCTTTTGGCTTGAAATACTCCTAATTATTCGGCATCGTTTTGGGTTTTGAAAGATTCACCACTTGGGTTTCCTTCCCTTTCCCATTACGATTGCTGGAATTATTACCAGAAGAGCCTTTCTTTCCTTTGTCTTCTGAGGCAAAAATCATCCCGTGTTCACGAGCCAACCTACCATTGGTCTCGGCAGAAACAGTTACTATGATGAACGAGGCCCAATCTGTGAATTGAGAGCCCGTAAAGATAGCAGTGGATGGTCGCAGATTCATCTTGTATATATCAATCAATGCTGAATCTGGCATACCAGGAGGCATTTTCAAGGTTGCTGTCGGAAATGTTCGATGAACGTTCGAGTATCTTCCTTCTCCTTTTGTTTGATTTTTATTAAGGAGGACATGTTCATGTCCATGCCTCCCTCATAGAAACGGGAAAGAAACATTGCTTTGAATTCGTCAAAAGACGAAATACAATTGTCGGATAGACTGCGATACCAGTCGTAGGCTGAACCCGTCAAACACCCGATGAAAACTCGAGTGAGAAGAGCATCATTCTTCTGTAGATGCACAGTAATAATATCAAAGTAATTGATATACTGACTAGGAGAAGCCTTTCCATTAAATAAAACCATCGATTGTGGCTTCAATTTTGGAGTAAATGGTACGTCATTCTAATGAGGAGGATAAGGTAACTTAATCCCTAACCTCTGGAGTTGATCCTTGTGCTTCAAAACTTCAAACTGTGCTTTTAGCTCATGCACTGCTTGAATAGCTTCACTAGTTTGAGGAAGCACATTCGATTGAATAGTTGTTGGATGTACCGTGACCCCCACCTGAGGTGGTACATCTTCTGGAATGATAGAATCTGGAGATGCAGAAGTTTGATTGACAGCAGGCTCTTGATTATTCAAAGGTATATCAACCCCTTGACTATTTTGAGTTTGTGCTGCTACCTGCACAGGTGTTACTACTGCCGGCTGAGCAGTTTGTTGAGTCATTATTATTTGATGCATGCTTCGCATCATGGTGAGCATGTCTTTCAGTGAATGTTCAACGGCAGAGAGACGTTGTTCTGTATTAGCAGATGATGTCTTCGGTTCATCTCCAATAGCATATGATTCAACCTCCCTTGAAGATACAGAGGGATTGGTGTAGAAGTATGAATCAACACTATCAGTATCTGACTCAAAAGACTGGGTATCCCCAGCTTCTGAATCTGAGGGCTGCAACTGTCGTTGACTTCTTGACCGGGTATGCTGAAATACCACTTCAAAGGAATCAAGAAGTCTGTTGAACTGTTGTTGACCAGGAGTCTGGGATGAGTTGCATCTTGGACGTCATCCTCTATTGATATGAGATGCCATATTGACTGACGCATATGACAACTCATGCTCTTGATCATCAACTTGTTGCTGAAGCTCATTATAGCTTAATCGGTCAAAAACTGACCGTTTCGAAGCCGAACATCAACATTTGATTACAATCTGGTGACACTCATAATGATGATTTTCTTAGGGGAGTGTCACAGGAGATTGTCTATTTTTACGCTTTTGTACTAGCAACTCACGTAAATCATAAGAAGTAGAAGGAGTCGTTTTCTTTATTACATTTAGAGTAGAGAAACGTTTAGTCCCTTGTGTATAAAGAAGATTACTGGCTGCATTAGCAGAACCAAACTGTACATTTTTACGCACTTGGAGTTGCGTACGTAAATCTTGCGATTTTTGTGCACAAAGGACTCCATCAACATTACGCGTAATTTGAAGGTTTGGTACCTTGCATAAAGTAGTGAAAGAAGGCTTTTGGTTGAAAACTGAAGTTTTACCAACAATGTTTTTACGTTGCATACGTGCAGGTAAATTTACTTTACATGCAAAGGCATCATTGTGAACTTTATCTGCGCTGTCACAGACAGGAGATTTACCTTTACGCGTAGAGCGCAAAGCATGAGTATCTGCCACGTCACAGACGGGAGATTTTTCTTTACGCGTAGAGCGTAAAACTTGTGTGTCTACCACGTCACAGACGGGAGACTTATTTTTACGCACAGAGCGTAAAGCTTTGGAGTCTACCACGTCATAGACGGGAGACATATTCTTACGCACAGAGCGTAAAGTTTGATTTTTACGCGTTGGGCGTGAAACTTGAGAGTCTGCCACGTCACAGACGGGAGACTAATTTTTACGCCCAGGGCGTAAAACTTGATTTTTACGCGCAGAGCATAAAACTTGAAAGTCTGTCGCGTCACAGATGGGAGACTAATTTTTACGCCCAGGGCGTATCACTGAAGTAGAGACTGCCTCGTCACAGACGAGAGCCTCCACAACAGGAGTAGAAAGGATTCCTTTGCCTTCAGAGACAGCAGGGAGATTCGAGGATGTTTTGGACTTAGGAATCCAAACTTTTTGTGCCTTCCGCAATTTTTGAACATTAGAGCAGCGAGCACTACCCCCAGTTCGGAGCATTTCTTCATAGGCAGTCTGGTCGAAGTGCACAACCAGAGTCTTCTTTGTCGATCCGACCGACACATCATCATATTGTGCAATTGCCTTCTCGTCAGAGGAGAAGGTCGTCCCCAGCAGAGTCGTCATTTTGTTTCACTTAACGAAATGCCTAAAAATTGGCTTTTGAAAGAAAACGAGAAAAAGTATAAAAGTACAAGTTGTTCTGGGAAGTATTGCTATGGAAGTCTGATCTGAAAGCGATCACTTTGTTCCTTGGACCATACGATGATGATAAAGAAAACTGCTTGAAGAAGATGAACAATCGGAAGAACTAAGTCACCAAAAAGGTATCGAGCAACGGCACTGATGGCACAGTCGAATGCTTTCTTGCTTTGCTTTATCCTGTTCTTGAGAAAAAGTTGAAGAAATGCTTCTGGGAATATCACTCTGAAAGTATGAGTTTTCTCAGAATCTCCTCTCCCATGTCTCTCTATTGATCTCTTGATGTTGTCTATGTGAAAATAAGTCTATTTATAGACTTGACCCTTTGTGCGTAAAAAGCAACAAAATTGGGTCTCTACGCGAGTAACTGTCGCCCACGATGTAAATCATCCTCTACGCACGTTGGCACGTGTCCCATGTAAAGTTTTGATCTCTACGCATGGTGACATGTGTTCCACTACTTCAACAAAATGGGGAGAGCACGTACACACGTTCCTCGATAAGTGTGACATGAAAGCCACGTAAGCAAACCACGTTCTCATGTAGTCAGGAAAGCTCGGGCGTAAAAATGACCCAAAATACACTCCCTGTGTAAAGTAGCAGACTGGGCGTAAAATAGCTCAAAATAGACTTCCCATGTAAAGTGGCTGAAAAATAGCCTTGAGCGTAAAATTAGCTCAAATAAACTTTACGCCCAACAATAACCTTGAGCGTAAAAGCTCGAATAGCTATCGTGCGTAAAAGAAGCAGTTTATTGAGCGTAAAGTAGCCCATCTGCACACTAAATGACAGTATTGGGTTTAGTGTAAATCTAATCCTCTCGGCTTCTGTGCAATTCTGCTGTCAGAAAATTATTTTGTCAGATCAAATTACTCACATTAAATGCGGCCTGACAGTCTGTCTCCGACATAAAAGTGGAGGATAACTCTCGCGTAAAAGCTTCTTGCGTGGAGAATAGCATGCGTAGAGAGTATCTCGCGTAGAGTCTGAGTTTGACTCAGTTTGAATTGCGTAAAGTTCTCAACTTCTTTAACTTGGTCTTTGAAGTACTTTTTACGCTCCTACAACTCAGGCCCACATATCGGCGCCAAACCGCCTATCTCTTCCTATATATATATATAAAATATATATATATATATATATATATATATATATATATATATATATATATATATATATAAACCCTAGTTTATTATTCCAACCTCCTTTGTGGTTTGATCTTGGACATCCACCAACTTTACGAGGCGATTGCGATCAACCCCGAAGTCCGTTTCGAGTGCCATTTTTTTGTTAGAAGCGTATCGAGGTTAGATTTATAAAAATAAATTTTATTTTTGTCATTACTTATGTAATTTCTGGATATCTATTTGAGTGTCGGCGGTCAAAAAATTGACGAGTTGCACTATTTTCGAGATTTCGGGAGATCCCAAACACCGATTTACTATCCGTTTAAAGGTTTAGAAAGCTGACACGAGGATCTAGATATGAAATATAACTTTTTCAGAAATACAAAATTTGTTTAGTATTTTATTTATTACGTTGAACTCATATTTGATCGATAAATCACCGATTTGGTCACGGTTAGCTATAACGGCGGTAACTTTTGACTAAATCGTGATTTTGTGGCACGGACTATTCTGGTGCACTCGTGGTACTAAAATCTACGAAGGTGCACTTTTAAATTATTGGACTCATAATATTTGACTAGTTAGTCAATGGTACACCACGATTTGCGTGTCATAGTTTTCAAAATTGGAAACATAATTTTCTATAGCCAAAATTCCTTATTTAAGTTATATTTCAGATTATTATTATTATGTTAAATTAGATTTTTAAGTGATTTATTTCAGAATTAAGTATTATAAGATGGGATAACCTATTAGCCACTTATTCCATGATTTTTGAATTAGAATCTTAGAATTTTGTTGATTTTCATGCATGGTTTGTGGTACGATGGTGTGATATGGCTTGATAGCTTCTAGGTCAGAGTTCCCTTTGTCCTTGACTTGCGAAAATGGTTTTTTTAGCAAATCAAGCAAGTTTTACTATGACATTATATTACCTTTATTTTGTACTGTATGTATCTTTTTATCGTCTTTTTACTATTACTTCTTGTTGTCGTCGTTCTAAATTCTTCAAGATTACTGCTTGTACATGAGAGTTAGAATCGTTAAAGTATGTGTACATGTTCATGTCTTACTTTTCGTTTATCATATTTACTGTTTATCGTATTGTTAATGTTTATCATGTTGGACATATACTTGTGAGTTAGTTGAGTAGGAGAATACGACTAGTAGACATGTGGTACCCCAATATAAGCCAGAGTTTATTCGGTCGGGGGACCATCTTACAGAGTTTGTTCAGTCAATACATCTCACGTGTTGACTGTCTGATTCCTAACCCAATCACATGTTGAACATTGGTATTCTAAAACACATTGTACACGTGTTTTTAATACATATTGCTATATTGTTTGATGTTCGTCTCTTCTGAGTATACTTTCATAGTGTTAACATGTCATAGTTGATCTCTTCTTGTCATATCGTATCATTTTTACAGTTCATCTTCCTTACTGTTATTCTTTCATGCTTGTATATTATATTGTATAGTGTAGTGTTATAGTGATCTTGCTCCAAGCCTGACTGGATAACTATTTTTCAGTTTTAGACGATGTCATCTGTCCTAAGGCCTACGATGAGTATGCTGGCGACACTGACATTACTGATGTACCAGATTCTGACACTGATACGAATTAGCATATTTTCTTTCTTATGCTTTTCCATTAGTTAGTGATCATAGTTTGGATTCTAGTTTATCTATCTTACTTTTATGCTACTGGGTTTGTTTCCGAGACTATCTATGTTGTAGTGGATTATTTTGACATTTTTTTAGTTTATTATTAAGAATATTGGATATCATCTTGATGGTTTAGCTGTGGATGTTATCTGCATATTGTTCTTATTGTGGACCATGTTATCACAGACAGCATACTACCGTCGATGCTGCATCGTAGGCTGGACTTGGCTACGTACTCGTATCCCAAAAGTGGGAACGGGTCATAACAGCTCCCAACCTTGATCATCAGGCTGCTGATAATGGTCAGGATGACCCTTAAAAGGATAAGCATGCCGAAGATGCATTTTCTAAAAGGAATAAGGTTGTTGTTATATCAAAACTAGAGGTCCATTGAGAAGGAGCACGAGAGTAAGTCGATCAATATACGAAATACTCACTTAATGAGTATGTGCTACTGACTGACAGAGAAGAAACTAAATGTTTTACAGAGGTAATAGAAGACGAATACATGCAGGAATGGAAGCAGGCTATACAGGAGGAGATGGGTTCCTCACAAGCCAAGTCCATTTATGTGTTGGTACGGTTGCCAAAGGACAAAAAAGTTTAAAAAAATCAATCAATATTCAGAGTGAAGCAGATAGATGATATTACTCACCCTCGATACAATCCGAGGCTAGTAGTTAAAGGCTGTAGTCAGCAGAAGGGCATAGATTTTGATGAGATTTTTTTGTCAATCATCAAGTTATCGTCTATTCGGTGGTGGTAGCATTCGTAGCCTATTTCGATTTGGAGGTCGAGGAGATGGACGTATAGATGATATTCCTTTACAGTTATTTAGAGGAGTTGTACATGGAGCAGCCATAGGGATTCTGCAAGAAGGAAAAGTCATACTTGGTCTGCCAGTTGAAGAAGAGTTTGTGCGGTCAAAAACTGGCTCCATAGCAGTGGTAAAGGAAATTTGAATCGTTTATCGATAGCATGGCTATGCACATACGATGTCATCACTGTGTATTTATGAGGTACTTTGTCGAGGATGATTTTGTTATATTACTTCTCTATGTGGACGATTTGCTATTGGTGGATCGAAATGCCACCAGGATAGCAGAGTTGAAGCACTAACCAGGTTTGACCTTCTCTATAAAGGATTTAGGTGCAACAAAGGCTATTATTGGGATGGAGATCAACCAAAAGAAAGAGTGAGAGAGAAAGAGTCCAAGATGCCCCAAAAGAAGTATATTCATCGAGTACTTCAGAATTTTAAGACGGACGAGTCAAAAAAAAGTGAGCAACCCCCTTGTGGCTCAATTTAAGCTTACCGCTGAGCAGTGTCCATCTACCGAGGACGGAAAGAAAGATATGGAGTGGGTTCCATATGTTTTAGTAATGGAGAGTCTAATGTATTTCATGGTGTATACGAGAGAAGATATCTCTTACGCAGTTAGCATGGTTCGAAGTATTTTTTCAATCCTGGAAGGGTACATTGGAGTACGGTCAAGTAGATTCTACGGTACCTTTAGGACACTACTAATTGGAGTCATTTGTTGGTGACAAGTGGAAGCTGGTCGGATATACTAACGCTGATATGGCTGGAGATGTATACACGAGGCGATCGACTTTGGGTTGTGCGATGATGTTTACTGGTGGAGCAGTGTCATGGCAATCTCGGTTATAGAAATGTGTTGTTCTATCGACGACAGAGACCGAGTACATTAGGGCAACAGAGGCTTGTAAAGAGTTGTTGTGGATTATGAAGTTATTGTAGGAAATTGGGTTAAGGCAAGAACAGTATATTTTGCTTTACGGTAGCCGAAATGCAATTCACATTGGAAGGAACCCGATATTTCAAAGTCGGTCAAAATATATCAAGACTCGGTATCATTGGATACGAGATGTGCTTGAGAAAAAGGAAGCGATGTTTGAGAAGGGTCATACTATCATGACCCATACCCGAAAATTAGGCATGAGTCGTGGGTACGTCCAGCCTACGCCGCAACATCGTCAGTAGAATGCTGTCTAACAACTAATAATAACACATTCACACAGGATATATGATAATCTCACAATTAAGATATTCTGAGATAGGAGCAATATGGAATACTAAAACTCAATCACATTAAAACTAAGGTAGATAGTTCAATGATAAAATATGAAACAAAATCCGAGTCCAACACAAACTAGCAGAAACAGAGAGAAATACCAAGTCACCAAATATAGTTATACAACCCAAGTAAGAATTTTCGGAGACAAATCCGGACCCAAATAATATAATCTAAAGGCTAACTAAGATAAGCATCCTCTGCCGGTAATACGGTCTCAACAATAGCCTGATCGTCCAACTCAGTCTCCGAAGTAGTGTCCTCAGTCCGCTCATAATAAGTGGGGCAACAAGCCTCTAACTCTTCGCCTAAAAATGTGGTAATTCCAGTTAGGATTGGAGCAAGTACATAACAATGAAAATAGATCATAACATGATAAAGGCAATATAGCATGAGTTAGCATATGTGAAATTTAGTAAATAGGTGAACAGACAAAGTTAAGTAACAGTTTAGGCAAAATAGTGAAATATGAGAAAACAGGTGATAATGATGTAAGCAGAGTAATCAATGTCAAAACCCTAACTTCTATGTGTTATTTGAAATCCAGTTCGACATGTGAATGGCTCGGGTAATACGACAATTCGCACAAGATAATGTGCGATTGCTATCCACATGATACAACAAATCACACATGATAAGTGTGATTGCTATCCACATAATGAGACACGGAGAATAGATAGGGTGTTCATACGTCTACTGAGGTATTTTTCCGTCCGACACTTAGCATTCAGGGATTTAATTTACGTAAATAAGGTGCATGAATCACGATAAGACACGCCTCACGGGTGATAGTAAGTAAATCCATAGAACACTAAACACGTGTAACGAGAATGTCACAATACGATAGGAATATCTAAATAGAAATATAGAGACAATATCAGTAAAAGAAATAAAATCAATGCATGTACTTGCTTGTACTCAAAGCTGAAAGCTAAACTGTACCGGTGTCCAAATCGATGTCCAGTAAACCTATATTAGTTCAATTAAAGGATAATCAATATTTAAGATTAAAACTGTACAACTATTCTATTTCTAGGTTATATGGGTTTCTAGGCCTTGGTTGCAATTATAGTTTGTATTGCTACTATGGTATCTACCCTATTGCTTAAACATTTACTTGACCTAGGTTTTTCTCCTATGCTATACATGTAACTCTTGCATTTTACCTACTTATATATATATATATATATATATATATATATATATATATATATATATATATATATATATATATATATTACATGTATTATAAGTTTCTAACTTATCCTTGCTCATTTACCCTTCTCTATACACTCACAAGTGGTACACCTTACACTTGTTAGTTTCCTACTACTACTACAACATGTGCACAACTGACCTCACACACACTCTACTGAGCCTATTACAAACACTTGTACACACCCAAAGCATACAAGCCACCACAACGCACTACACAGGGACTTATCTTCCTGTGCTTACCTGTACACTAAGCTCACTGCACATATACACTTGACACACAGGTACTGTACATGGGGTGCATACTGATAATACTGTCCAGGTCCAAGTCCAAGCCTGGCACATCATGTTTTGGACTTCTACATAGGATAGTCCCACCTAATTCCCTATCACCTACACGTGCACACGTATAGGCATACAACCATAGTTGTGCACACACCAGCACACATGTGTCTGTTCTGTACACACACAACATGTAGGTTGACACAACATACTAACACTAGAACCAGTTCCCATCCTTCATATGCATCATAGATCTGAACACACCTAGACAAGTGGCCAACACAGGGGTTTGGCTACTGCTATGGCCCACTCCCTACACTCTACAGATATCCTAACCCGATACTCACTCTGATATCTACCTATTGCACATACCAACAGATAGGTATTGCCCTGCCTATGCACAGGCCCTATTACTCACTGCTTAACCCCGTCCAACTGATAACTGGTCCTATTGTACCTCCTAATGTGTATTTAATATAATACACTACATATACCCTATTTGTAATTAGGTGCTCATGCCTTCATACTGCCATCTCCATGTATCCCAAACACTCAACTCTGATACACAGAAAAGTCTAAACCCACAGACTAAGAGTGCCCTAAAGTTGTACAGGAATCCATAACTGAATAGGCCATATACTCACTGTTGGTTAACTGCCACACCCTATTATCGATCACCAAAAATCTCCACACACAGGTCACATACGTGAAGCCCCTAGCTCCTAAAGCTAACCTTCCTGTGCACACAGGAAATAATCCCTAATCTTGCACAGGAATGAACTGATAGTTGTATCAGCTCTCCCCCTTGCTGCCATATCCTATTCCATGTTCTCCATATCTGCCACTAAGTGTTGCCCTCAAATCAGTAGCATATTGCTACTACTCCCAGAGCACAGGGTGCAGTCCCCCTTACTAGACATGGTTTTACTCTAATTTCTACCCCTTTACTGATACCTCACACATGCATCTTCCCCCTCTCCACCCCCCAATCCAAATGCATTCACAGGTCTGTCATGTTTCAATACAGGAAAAACACACCCATATATGTGCAATTATATAACATATATGTATACATGTACTCCCCCTTTCCCTTTTCTAATATATCCATACTTAAGTACACACATATCAGCATATATAAATATATACATATCAATCACTTCTATGATACAAGTCTAATTACTTCTAAAAATCACATGACAGTTTCTCCATATCCCTATAGACACATATACATGTATTTATATATCTACATAGCCTATAATACACAAATATTAATATATACACATGATACACATAACACAACCTTGATACACAAGGCTCCATGATACATGTGGACACTTCACCACCCCCCATGTCATGACACAACCTTCAATACCATAGTTAGGACACATGCACCAAGCCCTAGCCCAAAACTTGATACAAAATCCCTTTGAGGATTTGTATCAATTACTTGGTGGTCATAATCCCGTAACTACCCAAATGACACCATTCTAACCCATATAACTATTGGAAATGGGTCCTCTTATCACCTATTTCACCACCAATAGGGTTGGATCTAGCCATTAGAAGGGTCCCCTATATGAATACATGAAATTTAACCATGGAAATGAGAGTTTAGAGGGTTATACCTATGTAGAAAAAAGCCTACACAAGGATCCATGCATATGGGGAAGATGGAGGAAGAAGTGGCTCCCAAATCCTTGCTAGAGCCTCCACCAAACCTCCTTCAGCTCCCCAAGTCTTTAGCACACCAAGGGAAGGAAGAAGGGAATTTTTGGAAGAGTGTAGAATGAAAGAATAAGTGGAAAACCCTAGGCTGATATGGTGGCTGCCATTTATGACTTGTGGGGGTTTATATAGGGTCTTGCTAAGCCCTAAACTCATCATGACACTTTGTATTATGAAGGTCTTTATGGGGACTAAATGATTTTGCCCTAACTAATGTTTGCACCTTAATTTGCCATAACTAGAGTAAACTAAAATAGGAATTTCTAATTTTATGAATTTGGTTTAATTATCATGCTAGTGGCTCACAAAAGAAATTTTTTTAATTTGGTCGAAAATAACCATAACCCAAAAAAGTGGTAGTGACACATACAGATAACAGTGCAACAAACATGTTCATAAATGTTTTACCAAGTGGGAAGTTTGATTACTGCTGGGGGATCGTCGGGATGACAAGTTCCTCCACCTAGTTGTGAAGGGGGAGATTTGTTGGAGTGGTTAGGGTTTCCAACCTAAGTAGAGAATACCCCGTAGTGCGATGAGTGCTATCCATGTGTCACGGGGAGTGCATCGATCGCCATATATTGGAGCATATATAGCAAGAAAATATTGATTGGAATTTCATCTTTGGATTTGAACATATATTTATTATTGGTTCTTTCATATATGACTTTCCATAAAATTGGACTTCCAATTTATGGCAAGCCAATTATGATTGGATTTCTATTAAATATACAATTAATATATATTGGACTTACTATATAAATTGGGCGTCCATATAGATTTTCAATATATGGTAACCCTACATCATGCAAGGGTCTATAAAAAGGTTAATGCATGCAAGTTGATGAATAACAATATCAAAATTTCAATTTGAGAGAGAAAAAGAGAGAGAGAGAGAGAGAGAGAGATAGAAAGGGGTTGGAGGCTAATGTGAAGGAGAAATCGTTTTGGGTAATTCTTTTCGTCATCTCTTGTTCTTCGGAGTCTGTAATCGGGTTTCTTCAATAAATAATTGCGGTAATCCATTTTGGATCGATGAGGAGCTTGTAAGGAGTCGGTGTATTTCTTATTCCAATAGTGGAGGCTTTTTAGGGTTGGATCGATCGTCCCGTGGTTTTTTTCATATAGGTTTTCTACGTAAAAATCGTTTGTCTGCGTTTGATTTTCTGTGTGATTTTAGCGTTTGGTTTTGTGTGCTTTTCTTCGGTTCTCTAGTAGCTTCTTGGTTTAGGGGAACAATTTTCATATTTCATTCTCAATACTACGTGCTACAGAGTACACCAGTACCCAGAAGTACAGTCACAATTGTATAAGACAAAGGGATTGTCTACATTCAAAGGTCAACAATAGTCCTATGTCTTAATCAATACAAAAAAGAAACAATAAAAATATCACATATATGATATAACATTAATGTGTTCCAAACACTATAAGCATAATGATCATGAAGCTAGCAATACTAAATATCTAAAGCTAGTACAGTGTATGATAATACATTATCATAAACTACCTAAAGTCTAGAATATACAATCATGTTGTCCATAGGCGGGAACAAGCTGCCAAATACTTGGGCTAACACGTGCCAATGACTAAACACCCAAAGAATGTACAAGATGTATACTTCATGAGAGATACGAAACAAACTCATGCTCTTGGATCGCGGTCCTCCTCGTGCACGCCATCGAGTGATATGTATAGTAGATCCTACTACTTTGCTACGAGACCTAGCTAAACAACCACAAATAACAAGTACCACAAGCAAACTCTTAAGGTAGGACTAAAAATCAATATGCAAGTAGAACTACAAAGAAAAAACTACAACAGGCAATAGTTTATATAAGATAGGAAAGCATGATGAGATTCATGTAACCAATCAAATTATCCCTAAAGGTAAGACAAATAATAAATATACAGTACTGCATGAAATATAAACACATAATAGTTGTCGACCATGTAAAACTAACATCTTTTTACGATAGATAATCTAGGTTATACATTATAATTTAATGATGAGATGATTCTATCATAGCAATACAATCTAGAGTACCAAGGTTGCCAGTGTTACAATAAAAGTAGAGCAACAATGATACAATAATAGTAAATTTTGTTGGTGTTTTTACCTTTAGACTAGTGTAAAATAGTCCCACATCGGCTACACCACCAAGTGGGTATCTAAATATAATGCTTTGCATGTGTTGAGGTGTGCACATAGGGTATAGTGAGGCACATGTGGGTGCCATGTGGGGGTATTTTTCTAGAAGGAAAAATGACTAACTCCAACAAGGAAGCTTGTTGCTTTTTTCGTTCGGACTCAGTCTCCGACATGGGTTCCAGGATGCTTCGTGCATGCATGGATGCGTACGGGAGGGTAAGCGTGGACTGGCACATGACTATGATGATTATGGGATGACCTAAAATATCAAACTCTATTTTTAAGTATTGTTATTTTAGTCCCACATCGGATAGGAGAAGAAGTAAAGTCTCACTCTACTCTGTATATAGAGCCTCTGGCCTTCTTTGTAAGAGACACCTAATAAGAAAGCAAAGCGAGCCCGTTGAGTCCAGAGAGCCCGTTCGAGTCACAAAAAGTTGACTAACAAGCCTTCTAGAAGTTCTTTAAGAACTTGTTGGTTCCTGGGAGAAGATCGTGGTGGACGAATCTTACTTTGAGCAACGACGGTCTTCACCACCCCAGCAAGAATAATAATTTATTATTATTCCTTCTTCTCCTTTCTTCTTCTATTTGTAGTATGATATGTCCCAATTGCAATACGTTTGCAAGGAGAAATACTCTCTTTCTATCAGTTTGTATTTAAGACAAGAAGTTGTAATCTGAAAGGATAGTAGTATTATGTGGCTTCAGGTAATTTTGGAGAGCAACTCATTTTCCGAAAACATTGAAGTCCTAAAACTCAGTTCAAGTAATTTTGGAGAGCAAATTCGTTTGCCAAAATCTCCGTAGTCTGAAAACTCGTTTCAGGTACTTTTGGAGAGCAAACTCGTTTGCTGAAATCTTCGAAGTCCTAAAACTGGCTTGAGGAAATTAGGAGAGCAAATTTATTTGTAGGAAGTCTCCGAAATCCTATATAATTAGAACAGAGAGCAAATTTATTTGTAAGGGGTCTCTGCGTCTGACAGTTGCTATATCAGAATAGAGAGCAAAATTTATTTTGCAAGAGATCTCTTAAATTCTTATCGTTCTTCCATCTAGATCTGTTTCAGGAATAGCAATCTCAAAGCAAGATCTGAAATGTTCGAGAAGTTAAGGGACTTCAAGGCTGAAGTTGAACATCTAGCCGGTCGATAACTCAAAAGACTCATAAGTGGTTGAGAAGAAGAGTATCATTTTTTTGGATTTGCATCGTTCTGCAATGAACACCGAATTGGCTATGAAACGAATACTCTACAGTCTCATTATATAATCAGGATTGATCAAGGCAGAGAGTATCATTTTCTTGGATACGTATCGTTCTGCTATGAACATGGAATTTGCTATGAAACGACTGCACCGTAGTATCTCTAATCCAAAGGAGTTTCGGAAAAGAATATCAGAATACTGTCAGAGATGATGATATCTATAATGCGCATCTTCCAATATGCTTCTGGGGATAGATTGTGTGTACGTCTATGTTTATTGTTGAATAAAGTATCATTCACATACCTGACTATGATTCTTATTAACATTGGTTCAAGGTAAGACTTGACTTGAATATCATTCGAGTGTGGGGGTGTCTGGTGCATGTGAAGCTTCCGAATATCAAGATTCAGAAGCCAGGGACGAAGACCAAGAAGACCGTATTTCTGGATAACCTGTTGAAAGCTGCGTTCGGAGATCTTTTGATATTGTATCATTTATATCATTGAGTCTTGCGATACAGAATTCTTTGAAGATGAGTTTGCTAGGGACAAAAAAAATTTTCTTACAGATGTTTCGAAGAACAATGTTGGTATCGAAGAAGCAAAGTACTTCCAAAGAAGTAGTAGTCTAGAAGGTGGTTGTCATTGATGAGACAACACTTGAACCAGTATTGGCTAAGCAGTTAGCAAAGCGAGTGAGAAGGCCAAAAGACTTCAGATATGACTTTATCACCTATCACATGTTGGCTGATGAGGCGATGAAGACTAGAGATGCGATCTTCTGGGGGAAGTGAGTCAATGGTAAGATTGACTCAATTACATCCAATTACAACATCCAATTACAAGTGGGTGTTAGTTAATCTGCCTGAAGGAGATAAACCTGTTGAATCTTCGAGAAGAATAAGACGAAAGTCGAAGGAACTGATGATGAGTTCGAGGCTAGGCTGGTTGCCATGGGGGTTTGCTGAAGAATAGGAGATAGGTGAGGTTGACACATATGCTCTAATGGCTAAGATGTCAACTATCATGATGACGATTGTCGTGGCTGCTATTCATAAGTTGTTCTATCATCAGATGGATGTATGGACAATATTTTTGGATAAAAAATAATATGAAAGATTTACATACAATAGCCAGACAGATTTATCATTCAGGATTATGACAACAAAGTCTACAAGTTGGTGAATTCTATGTACAGTTTGAAGTACGCTCCCAATCTATGGCTCAAGAAGTTTGACCAGGTTATTAGGTCAAAAGGCTACAAGGTCAGCGAGACTATTAAGTGTGATTACACAAAGTTCTTTGATGGTAGATGAGTCATCATTTGTCTCTATGTGGACGACATAATGATGTATCACTAGAACAATTAATGTTTCTCATGTCCAGATTCAGAATAAAGGACATGGGAGATGTGGATGTCATCATAGGGATTTAGATAATCCGGACGGAAGTTGAGCTTGCTTTGTCAAAAGCACACTACGTGGAAATTTGCTCACACATTATGGATATCATGATTTTCCAGGGATCGATACTCCTTACAGGTGTGATCAAAAGCTGAAGCCAGATCCTAGAGAAGTGTCACACAGTTGGTATACTCGAGCATCATCTGGAGTTTGATGTAGGCTACAAGTACCACCAGGCCTGACATAGCTTTCTTTGTAGGCATGCTAAGTCAGTTTACAAGAATTCTAAGTGTTGATCTTTAGAAAGCTATGAAGAGAGTAATGAGATCTCTCTCAGGAACTCAGAAGGATGCACTACAGCGGTTACCTTGTAGGGTAGAAGGCTTCAGTGATGTCAGTTGGTGCTCAGAAGGAGAGATAGAAGAGATTACATCTTCTAAATGAGTGGATCTGCTATATCGAGGAAGTCGAAGAAGTAGATCCATTGGTAGTGCTATTATTTCAAAGAAGTCGATGAAGCAGACATTTATCTCACTATAGAATATGAGTTCTTTCTGTAACCCCTTTTCCCGGAATTTTGATAAGTTATTTTTTATTTATTTATTTGAATAAAATGGTGATTTTTAGATTTATATAAATAATTATTTACGGTAGATAATTTTAGCCATAGTAGAGTTTTGGAGTACAAGGTGACTAGAAATCGTGGCACTGATAGTGCAGTGGCGTGCCCAGACTAGTGTATTAGCCATGCCAGGGAAGGCCGAGCCATAATAATGTCCTAACTAGGAAAACCGGGCCAAGTTGCGACTTAATCTCTAAAGACTTTTTAATTAATTTTTAATTATATTATTGACTTGTAGGAGACCTGGTTGTGTCGATTTAGCTCGGACTAGACCCGAACCAAAATCGAGCCCATGTAGTCGTGCAGCCCGTTCAAAGACGTTCATGTTGATGTATTTCTGGTAGGATTATGCCATATTCCATTTTAATGATCTAATGTATGTTTTATAAGTAATTTATTAATAAATAATATAGATATCAATATTAGTTGATATTCGATGATAATTGAACAAACGTGTCCTTGTACGTTTTTGGATTATTAGGCTGTATATATATATGTATGTACACCCGTTATTGGTTTATTAAACTTCGTTATTATTATTAGTATTATTTTATTGAGATTGTTATTTAATATTATTATTATTATTTGTTATATTATTTCTGTCAAATAAATATATTATATATATAGGTGTAATCGTAAACATATTATATATGAAGGTGTATGTGTGCATATATATACGTGTATAATGTATATAAATATATGTGTGTATGTATATAAATATACGTTTGCATACATATGAGTGTATATATATAAATATATATATATATAATATGTATAAGTGTGTGTATATATATGGATATATAGGTGTATGTATAGATAAATAAATTATATAAGCATATGTATTTGTATGTGGGTATATAAATACATATATGAAAATGTATACGTATATGTGTGAATTTGTAGATATATAAAATGTGTTTGTGCGTGTGTATATATATAATTATATATACGTATGTATTTGTATAGGTGTGTATGTATATATACGTATATATATATATATATACATGTGTATATATGTATTACTAAACAAAAAGGAAAAACAGAATAGCAGGCCCAGGCCAGCCCAGGCCCGGCCACAGCAGTAAGGGTAAACTGAGGCAAATTTCCCCACAGCCATGTTAAGCTGAGAACTCCCCAGGCCGACCCCCCTGTTAGTATTTATGTACGAGAGAGGTCGAAGAAAACAAAACCCTAGAAAGATACCGCCGTGACCACACGCGCCCTTTCCCGCGTGCGTGCGCGCGGCCTCCGCGTCGCTACCGTGGCGGCCGAAGGCGGCAACAACGGCCGCGCGCGCAACAAGAACGAAAACAACCGTGGCAGCAACAACAATAACTGCTTTCGACCCAACTTTGAGGCGCGAGTTCTTCCTCATGGCTCTACCAATCGCCAAACCAATTACATCGGTATGTACACAACCCTAAGCTCTGCAATCTACTTCAAAAGATTCTTGTAAAACTGTCTTAATCGACAGAGGGATCGACTCAAAGTCGAGAAAAAGTCTGCCATAAAATAGAACGATAGATCGCCTATGACCCTCTGTTCAAAGTCCTGTAAATTTATGCATATTCAATCAACCAGTGAATCGATTTTTCCTACTCATAGACTAACTAACCCTCTAGAAAACCTAGTAATTAGTTTCTTTTATTTCGAATTAAAATTGTAGATAAATTGGATTAAAAATCGAGAAAAACCCATAAAAACAGTCTTCAAAAATTAGAAAATCCTCCGATACTACGTGCGTTCCGCCATTCTGGGCGACGTGGTCACGAATCGAATGCATCGAAAGCTGCGTAACGGCTTCATGGTCGTGTGGGCTTTGACGGAATTCAAATTGGTCGCGTGTGCGCCACGAATTTGATCCGTATCCGTCAAAATTCCTCGTATCGGCCTCTGTGCAAATTTCTTAATTACTTTGTGCACGCTCATCAGATCGAGACGAAACTTGTGCCAGCAGGAACGTATCATTTTTCTGGTCCTGTATGCCAAGTTTGGTCCAATTCTGAGACAGTTGATTGGATCGCTGTTTCGCGGGCCCCACGATCTAATTCAACGGGCGATTTTGTGCACGACCCGCCGAAATCCAACTCTGGACATACGGTTGGGTTCTGTCACGCCCCGACCCGGAATAACCCGAATCATCGTCCTCGCAGGGGGCGTGATGCCGCACGAGCCTGGAGTTGTGCTCGTGCAAGGCAAGATGACAAGTTCTCAAATGGTTATCTTTGAATTGAACGTTAATAATGAAAGGAAAACAGAGTATACGAAAATGATTCTCTTTATTAATATTCGAAATCAGATTACAAAGGCTTTCGATAGCCCAACAGAATTTGCCAGATTGGCTACAACACTCAGGTTCTCTCTTGCCCACAAAGGATTTTGCCGTTCCATACATCATGCCTTCTATATCTCGGCGGCATCAATCCTGTCGCGAGTCCGAGCGTCAATGCGATCGCACGCTTCAATACGCTTCGCCATTCCAAGCCTCTACGCGTTCAAGCAATGCTTCGCCGTGGTCAATCCATTCCCTGCACCCTGCATGAAGCTGGTGGGGGATCAGTACGTTCGTCCTCGCATGTACTGAAGCAAAGATCATCTTTCCAAACCGACATTTTAATATTTATGTTGAATCATGCAACTTAGCTTATGATCTTGCTATGTTCTCCTTAGGGTCAATTTCATGGCATATTCGAAAACGTAAAGCATGGCAAGCATGTTATTCAATTTGCATAAGTAAACAGACAAGCAATCTCGTGTTTGATTTGTGGCACAACTTACAATATCGACGCACCCGTCCTTGCAACTGACGCATGGTAAATACGCCTATCCGTTTTCCCTGTCATGTTATAAGTGCCCTCTATTCAGAATCCGTCCATACAGGATATACGCATACCTTGCACTTCCAAACCCATCGCCCTTATCTATATGAAGGTCACTAGCTTTTCGGGCTAGAATGGACTTATATTTATCGAATCGAATATGTAAGACGACAATCACTCAGTTGTGGTTGCTAACCACAATCAGAGGACCCCCGAAGTACTCGTGTAAGTGGCTTATCACATTCACTAGACAGTCGCTACCCGTTTATTCGAAGTGCACCAACAATACCGATTATCGCAGTCTCTCCTAGGCCGAACGGTTCCAGCGCCCTGGTGATCACGTTCGAGGAAAGAAACACCCGTGCACGGGCAATAGTCTTTAAGTCCATTTGACCATGCAACGAATCTTATATTTCATACAACCAAGCAAGTTCGCTTATCTCTATTTCAATTGGCACAATGCCCCAATGTTCTCAATGAACGCCCGAAGGCCGCGAACATTTCGAAGGGCACCATGCCGCTTTATCATCTTGCATTTCTCCGTTAACTTTCTATGTTCTTATGTTTCATTCTTCGTTTCAATATTTCAATGGCATCATGCCTCAACTCAATGCTCGTCAACCGAACGACCCGAAGGTCTCGAACACCTTTCGAGGCATTATATCATATTCGACAGTTCCGCCACATTCATGCCACAACTGTATTCTTTCGCAACGAAGCCATCTTTCATTATCCCGTCTACGAAGGCACGGTATGGTTCGTGCACTAAGGCACTCGTCGAGTACAGTTATCCCATGTTCTTGCGGCTTGCGCACTGAGGCGCTCGCCTTTGCGATATACAATATTTCATAGCGACTCGTACGTTTACCGTACGATTCATTTCAATTGTTCTATCTAATGTTCGACACGCACTATATTTATCTCTCTATCGAGCCACGCCCGTGGCGTTGATAGGTTAACTCAGCATACAATGATATATTTGACTTATCGAATGAAGGAGTAAAAAGAAGTCAATCCTCCCACCTTGAGTCGATACGCCTTTGTTGTTTCGCCGAGCCGATGCGGCTCGATTTCATAACTTTGTTGCATGGCCACTCTCCTGACTTAGCCATTCGAGCACTTCGTGCTTATTGAGTTTGTACGTCCGATTTAGCTTACCGTGCCAATGCCTCAGTCCATCGCAAGGCGACGATTTGCTTTCGCGGACCCCTTACTGAATAAGGCAAAAGATCGACCTCTAACATTTCAGCGAGAACCTATAGCCTGCACATGAAACCAACTAAAATCATTACTTGCATCGATTTGGACTTGCGCCTTGGTCGATTCGATTTCTTAGAATATTCGAGCCGTCTCAACGCACTTATCCTTCGAGGCAATGCGGCGCTTCGCATCGATTCACTCGATGTATTCTTTGGGACAAGGCAACTCTTCGCATCGACTTAGTTCGATGCATTGTTCGGGACAACTTAACACTTTATATCGATTCGCATCGATACGTAATCGGGTCAACGTAACTCTTCGAGTCAACGACTCATATAATGTACCGTGCGGAGCGGGACATTACATAATATACCACTCAAAACAAGGTTCGTCCCGAACCGAAACTAATACTAAATTTCCAAGGGTTTCATTAGATCGTTCGACGATCTCGTCTCACTATCGTTTGGATCGTACAACTTAGTTTGGAATCATACACATATTTTAGGCGTCCCACCAATATATGCATTTCAGCCGAGCTCAGTTGTAAGATATCGGAACAACGCAAACACGTAACACTTATTCTTAATAGCTTGCCATCTCGTATTCTTGATAGGACTTGGCTCTATTAATTGTTCTCGCAATTCTAGCACACATGCATATTGATACATACGCAATTCGCCAACAAAAGTTAAGGCACATGATGAGATTCAAAATAACATTTCTCACTTTGTATGTTTCATCGGGACTATTAATTCTATGCGTCGCGTCAAGCCGTCGCGCATCCGATCATAACGAGTCTCCGCAACGCCTTGCGTTCGGCGTCACTATCCAACGATTTCTAATGTTTCACTTCGTATCCTATCTCGACATGATTCTCTTTTGTTGACTTGCAAAAGCATCAACATTCAGGACTACGTCCGCTAGGTGACTTACCTAGACACCGTGCTCAAATCATTCCGATGCAAGTTTAAATTAACATTGCACAAAGGCCACAATCTATTCGACTCAAAAGTTTACATCAAGGCAACGGTGCTCAAGACAACGATCGCCTTAACACGAAAATCTTTACGACGCGCCTTACGTTCGATTCCTATCGAGTAGGAAATTTACTAGCCAAATTCCCGACTTATCCGTCTCGCAACATCGAACATAAGTTCAATTCACACAAGCTCAATTGCAAGGTGAATCCGAATCTAACGACATGACTCGTAAGTCATTCCCTTATCGTTCCCTCTCGTGTATAGCACGATTCTCGCAATCGCCTATCCGAATTACCAAGTTCGTTGGTGAATTTCTAGTTCGTTCGTCGACCAACATAACCATTCAAATATTCATCCGACGAATACTCAAATCTAACTATATCATTCTCAATCGAAAGTTGTTCCAACAATTCTTGATCGCCTAGACTTATCGTCAACATGCACCATATTGTATTTGTTATCGATGCAATCTCATATGCGATATCGCATGGGTCATCTTACGGTCTGCAGCATTCAATTCGATTTGGCGGTCAAGTCTTCTAGGGTCAGCTGCCCCGAAGCTACGCTCGATAATTGTGGATCATCACCGAAGGACAGTTTACTACGAACCATGCTATATTTTATTTCGGAGCCAAATCACGTTCCGACAATTCTATGCGACTACCCAATTTCGGACAAAATCGTTTCTATCGGCGCAACTGATGCGCAACTATCCTCCGAGTAAAGTCATACATTATCGTCGATGATTCCGCAATTTACGAAACTTCTACTCGTATCGAGTCCGAGTCTATCTTATTTCGCGGTCGACACACGAGATGCTATACGCATCGAGCAATCGTCGATGACTTATAGTCTCGTCTTTGATCAATCACAAAATTTACGATCAACCAAGTTCGTTCATTCTCGTATCGTTACTTACAAAATTCCATAGCACGAGGCACACTCTATTTTGCATTCTCACATCGCTTACGTTTCCTTACGTATCGATCTCGATACGTCGTATCCATTTCGGTAACGTAAGGGTCAACTTTGAATTCGTTTCAACGTCAACTTAACTCGCATCGCATACATCCAAGTTCGTAACGAACTTTTCCATACGCATCGACTCGTTCTCCGATTTGCCGCATCCCGCTATACTTCGATCGCGTAACTGAGTTACCGATTATCCAACATCGAACCCTCAAGTCATACGATCTCGCCCGCTAAGTTTTGCGTGTTTTCAGTCGTACTCGAATGTGTTTCGCCGCAATGTAACCAACTATTTCTTAGGCACGATTACCCAAGTCAACCAACTTTCTTACCGAAGTCGCATATCGTGCGATTCGATTACAATTTGTATCGCCCAACATTCTTTATCGAAATCGCAAGTCGTGCGATTCGATTCGCCTAGCCAAACATTTCTATCGAGATCGCAAGTCGTACGATTCGATTCGTCTCGTCCAACATTTCAATCGGGATTGCAAGTCGTACGGTTCAATTTCAACGTTTCGAGTTTCCTATCCCGTCGATCCGATTGTTGCCTCAAGGCATAATCGTTTCGCTAGTTCCCGTCATTCGACCGACACATAAATTTTCAATCGACGTATCATTCAATGTTACAAGTCCCGCCTTACCGTTCTAACCGATCATCGAAGAACACTTGCATCAACATGCCGTCGTACAAATTCTCAATCGAGTCTCGGTGCTATCCCGTCCATTGCGGACAAACCTTCCGCAATTCTCACAAAATGTCGATACAATTCATCGCACAAATGGTATTACATATACCACTCGGAATCGAGCCATTCATTGCATCGGAGGTATGCCATATACCACCCAGAAATTAAGTTACTTCCGTCGTAACGTACTCTTTACGAACCAACGATCTCTTCCGACTCACGATTTCTGCAGTGATCGTGCTTGATCACAACCGTAACTTTGATTAATCAAAATCCGACGCAACTCGGCCAATGCATTCATTTGCCAACGCAAGCTCGGTGCGCAACCGAACCGATTTCGTTTCTCGATTTATAATTTTTTGTTTTCTTCCATTGCATCTTGTACAAAATTTCATTCTCGATATCCGTTGCACTTCGTGCAGCAATTTGATACGCGTTGCACCACGTGCAATAATTTTTTTTACTTTCAATACGCATTGCACATCGTGCAACAATTTATTTTTGATATTTACCACACCTCGTGCATTGATTTGTTTTTCGATACGCATTGCACATCGTGCAAAGATTTATTTCCGACATTCAAAGTCAATGCTTAAATCCGTTCAACACATTCGATATTGACTTATCGCTTTTCATCGCAACGCATATTAAAAATCGATATGTGAATCCGTCCGACACATTCCATATCAACTTTCATTTTCTTTTCGACGCATCATTACAATCAACGCGTGGCAATTGCTGCAGCAACATTCCACGACTATCATTGTATTGATGCAACCAATATTTCTCGTATCGTTCGTTGTAAACAACGAATATCTCAAACCACAATTCACGACGTGTTGCATCTACGGCAACAAATTCTCGAATTCATATCTCGTAACTTGTTGCACTTGCAGCAACAAACCTTTTTCGACTTTTCAACTAACACCATGTAATTTCCAAACAACACGCGACAAAATTATATGATTTGTATTAGATTTATTGTATGGAACATCCAGTGCGCACGAGTAGAGTCAAGAGTATTTCGATTGGTTGGGGGCAACTTTTAGAACTGAAATGAAGCAAGCGTCCAGAGGAAATTGAGCCTAGAGCTCTGATACCAATTTGTCACGCCCCGACCCGGAATAACCCGAATCATCGTCCTCGCAGGGGGCATGATGCCGCACGAGCCTGGAGTTACGCTCGTACAAGGCTAGATGACAAGTTCTCAAATGGTTATCTTTGAATTGAACGTTAACAATAAAAGGGAAACAGAGTATACGAAAACGATTCTCTTTATTGATA